>CAJVPY010002108.1:0-17076 GCA_910591965.1 Dentiscutata erythropus | reverse complement strand
CTGGTAAAAATCAAGAAAACTATTGGACTATTGATGGTTTATTGGATCAAATCCAAAATAAAGCTATCCCTATATTCGAGGCAAAATTTTCTAATGCAATCGCCATTTTTGCTTTTGACAACAGCACTAATTATGCAGCATATGCAAAGGATGCATTTGTCGTGTCGAGAATGAATTTGGAGCCTGGCAAAAACCAACCAGTAATGCGGTCAACAACTTATAATAATGTTGATGGAAATCAACAATTCCAGAGCATGGTTTTTTGAAGAGGATTATGATGATCCAGCTATGCGAAGAAAGTCAAAGGGAATAAAATTAATATTGCAAGAAAGAGGACTTTGGAGAGAAGGGCTGTGTTTAGAATATAAATTGTGTAAGAATAAGGAATCGCGAAATAATCATTTACGGGTAAATTGCTGTGCAAGGAAGATTATAGCATCCTAACCAGATTTTATTGCACAAAGGTCAGCCGTTGTGGAACTAATAAAGAATGCTAGTCATTTGTGCGTTTTCTATTCAAAATTTCATTGTGAGCTTAACTTTATTAAAATGTATTAGAGTGTGGCTAAGTGTTTTGCAAGAAATCACTGCAATTATTCTTGGGCCGGCTTGCAGAAAACTGTCCCACAGGCACTTAACTCCGTTGATCTTGTTACAATCAGGAGGTTTGCTAGAAAATCCTGGAGATACATGAAATTGTATCATGAAGAACTAACGGGTAAATTGGCTGAATTCGCTTGTAAGAAATTTAAGTCACATAGGTGAATTCTGCGAAGAGAATTAGATCTCTTCATTCAAGATAACAGAGATCATATTGATTTGTAAGTTTTTTGTTTTTTTTTGTTTTTTTTTTATAAAAAATCTAATTTAGTTAATTCTGTTCTAGACCTAATGAATAGAATCACTATTTCAACTCCGGAGATGAAATGGGCTTAAGAATTTTTTTTTTAATTCACAAAATAAAACCTGGGGCGCCTGAAGGCGTATACATGTTTAATTTTTTTTTTTTTTTTTTAACCATAAGATGAACCCGAGGTGCTAGAAAGCATATATATGTTCAAAATTTTAATTTTTCTTTAGTTTCCTTTTTTTAAAAAAAAAAAAACTTAAAAAGTTTAATTTTTTTTTAAGAATGCATTTTTTTTTAGCTTGGCGTTAGCAAATTAATCTTGACAATTATTAGTAGAATAAATAATGACAAGTAAAATTAGAAAACCGTGGGATATAAAGGATTCATTTATTATAGCTTTAAATGTATACATGCAGCAAAATTGGTTTCCGGTAAATAAACAAAAGTATTGCGCAAATAAAATATCCAAGTTGCATATAGTTCAAACCCAGATAATATATTGATATTGTTAAATTTGTGATTTGGTAATCAGGAACTTAAATAGTGCATACGATTTTACTAACGTGATCACGTGATCTCACGAAAAAAATATGTGTAAATCAATATTTTTGTCAATTTTAATTTTTGGACTATAAATGGGACAGATCACGTGATTTTAGTCTTTAGGTGTCACGCACTGTATATAATTTAAAACAATCTAATTGGTTAATTTTAGATGCTGGGTGTGGCAACATAGTGAAGTGGTGGAGTTGTTGCACTCCAAGTATGTTGGCTATAAGTATTAAGTTCAAATCTCACTTGTGATATTTCAGATAATTTACTGAGGCTCTGTCATGCTATAGCTTATGCTATGGTACCCTGTAAACTGAAGTATACCAACGCCATTTGGCACTAGGAGACATGGATGCATTTGTGTCATTGCACAAAGGAATGCAAACCAGTATAGGCAGTGCAAACCTATGATTAGTTATTCAGGATTAATATAAAACCTACTACAGTAGCCTAAGAAAACCAAAACTGGCTTGGCAAATTCCAATTAAGGAAGTAGTAGATTGATCTAACCAAGTGCAACCTGATACTACAGGACAGATTCAACTGGACCCCAAAAATTGGAGAAGTTGTGTGATAAAAAATTCTTCAAGCAAAAGGGATCTACCAATCGGGCTACCAGAGATATCTAATAGTAACTTTGGAGGAAAAGATTATGTGCTATGAAATCGTGAACTAGAGATCGATCTTCAGACCTGAGCCTGGAAAACTCAGGTCTGGGCTAGGGATGGTAAAGTCAGTTCAGGTCCGGTCTTGGTCCTAGGATCTGTAAGTCCTATCACACGGACCTAAGGACCAGGTCCTCATATAATAAGTTCTAGAACTTATGCTCGGCCAATAGGATTAAGTTCTTGGACTTAGTTCTAATACTTTCTAACCAATTAAAATTCTTTGTTTACTATTTTATTAATATATTTTCTATTAGAACCTATTGTGGACCTATGGATCTAGGTCCTAAAATTGGGATCTAGTCTTTAAAGGCCAGGTCCCAAAACCAGGTTCTAAAGTCCCGGACTTAAGGACTTTGCTATCCCTAGTCTGGGCAGACCAATCTTTCTGGGCCTTTTGAATTTGGAAGTATAATGATACCAAAAGGAGTAGGATGCAAAAAGTGATGGAATATAGTACAGAGATCTGTGAACCTTAAAAGAGTAGAAGTAGATAATAGAGGTTTAATAGTTAGCTCTGACCCCAAGTACATGAATTAAGGCATGATATAAGTTACTAAAGTCTAGATGAATATATATAGAAATGTACCACTCTGGCAGGTTTACCTCGAGAATAAATCAGAATATACGGTTCTATTCTAAGTCTGGCTATTAATCTAGTAGTGTTGCATAGATTCACATATTTGGTATATGTAGTGAGGTTACATCCAGTTTTAAGTTTCACATAGTGGAAATAAAGATATAATCAGAGGGTTTAAATGGGTACCCTACATAGTGGGGGTGCAAGTACAGGAGATAGTGTAAAACCCTTAGCATGGCACTACCACTTTGGGCAGACTGCTTAAATTAAGCACTAAAAGTGCATGTGTGGCTATATGTACTCTTGTTATATACTGAAATAATACTTAATAATAATAAATCGCCATTGACAAAGAGGTCACCTTAATATTGAAAAAAAAAATTTTAGATGCTAATATATAAAAACAATTAATTTAAAACCAATAGACATTAGACTTATTAGACTAATAGAGTTTCCAATAGACCATTAGACAATTTGACAATAATTTCGACTATGTTTATTCATATCTCTGCTAGAAGAGTTAGTTTGCTCAGACTTTAGGTACCTCATAGTCACACTCTCTTGGTCTATACTTTCAGAGTGTATACTCTTTTCCTCTGATGTGTTAGCCTAGCGGTTTAGCTGGTATATCTCCCACTTAAGGGTCTAATCACTCAGTTTTCCAATTTTAGGCCCCAGTTCAAATTTAGCCTTCTTGTAGTACTGTCAAAGATTATTGCTATCTCCAAACTTAGAACTTGACAAATAGGTTTTCAGTTGTTCCAGTCTTCTAAATTTATTGTGCTGAAGCTTTCATTACTAGATAGTATGACCAGAGTTACAGATTAATTTAGATTCAACTAATAGATCACCATCAACTATACACAGGCCTATTTTTTAAAATTATTACTAGTAGAATTTGAACTCTAGACCTGCTACTTGGAGAAGGTGATAACTAGACCACTACACTAAGTTACTACACCTCAGTTAAACTAAAACTTATTTGGATATATATATAAATTGATATAAAATAATTATAATTAGATTCTAAGAGCTGTGACATTTATTACATAATTTTTTATAGGTGGGGTTGAGTATGTATTATATCAATATCTTATATTACACAAAGAAATTATATGATTTCTAAATTGGCCAATCATATATATCTTGTGGGGGGAGGGGGTAGCCCTTATAGTAAATAGATATTATGTAATAAATATCAGAGCTCTAATATTGATACAAAATAAAAAAGCTTAATATTTAATCAAGATTATGTTTATAATGTTAAATTTATTTTATTCATAGTAATTTAATAAAAATATTTATAAATTTAAGTTTTTAAAATAGATTATTTAAGTTTGTAAATTATTTTATTTTATTTGCAATAATATAATACATAAGTATAAAAATAATTTATTAGTTTAAATATTTACTATTTAAAAATTGTTTTAGATCAAAAATATAATAAATATTAAGCTATCAAAGATTATAATATTTACTATTTATATATATATATTTAATATATAGTATGATAATTTGAGTATTTAAAATTAAAGATTTAAATTATAAATATTTACTATTTTAGTTTATTTATTAATTTTAATATATATAAATAAAAAATATTTATTAATCTGTATTTAGATTTTTTTTTAATATTAAGATGAGTACTTGGACTTAGAATGCTTTATTAATACTAAATACTATATTTAATACTGAGTTAAGCTATATACAGTTTGTCCATATCTAATGCTTTCACTACCAATTCTAAGACTTTAGCTCCAAATGCCCATACTTTTCTCAAAAACCAGAAGAGTATATTTTTGTACTAAACCTACTAGAGTAATATATATTATATATATATATTTATCTAAACTTTCAATAATCAACATATAGTTTTATTCATACTAAAGATTATTAAACCTCAGTTACTTACTAACACTCTTGTAGATTTAATATTTAGATCCTAGTATCATATTTTAACTTTTATCTTTTCACAATCCTTACTGGTCCCTTTTATATTGATATCAAACTATTCTTCTAAAAGAGTCAACATTGATTTTGCTTTAGATACCTTTAGTTTGTCTTCTCTTAATACTTTCTGGCTATTTTTAGTCTTTGTTTTCTTGAAAGGTATAGCTCTAACTTTTCAACTCCTAGTTCAGAGCTGAGAAAAGTAGAGCTCTTAGCCCACTATATTTAGATTTATAAGTATGAATATATAAATAATATATATTAATATATAGATTTAACTTGACTTAACTTAAGAATCAATTTTTTATCAATATTCTTTTTCAGACTAAAAAAATTGACTATTAATAGTTTTAATTTTACTTTATATTTAATAGTATAGGTTTTTGCTAATATTAAATAAAAGAGCTGATAATTATTAGATGATTTTCTAAGAAGAGTAAAAAATTTAGAATTTTATATATAAAACCTGATAAATTATATATTAAAAACTAGAGAAAAATAAGCCTCTGATAAAAAGAAATCAGGTAATAAATAACACTGCCCTAAGATTTTCTTTATATTGCTTTATTAGAGAGATCTTAAATTTTTAATTCATCAGAGATTTAAGAAATTCATTTAATTTTTCTCTGCAATCATTAAAATTTTTAATCTAACCAATAATACAAACAACCTATTTCTGTTTTGTAATTATTGTCAAAAATCATATAGCTTTTAGATTTTGCCAAGCAATTTTAGATTTTTTGATTCTTTTTGTTAGTTTTATACACTTTTGAAAGTTTTATTATAGGTTTATACTATTTAAACTAGTTTGCATTTTTCTGTTTAATCTAGCTATTTTTCAAATATTTTTAAAATATTCTAGTATACAAAGTACATTTGTATAATTAAAGTTATAGATAATAAAATTTGACTAATTAATAAAGATCTATTACTATAATATAGATTTATTATTTAAAAATATTTTTAGTAGAATTTGAACTTTATATATTAGCTACAAGTTGTTTAAAATACAATAAAAATATTCTATAAAATAGATAGACAAACTTTGTAGCTTCATTAAATATTTATTACTAATTATTGATGAAGTTTATTTTTTATATTAATATCTATTCTATAGAGCATTTTATAATAACTATACTAGTATACTAAGTTACTATATTTTTATTTTTATTTTTAATAAAAGTAAATTAAATATAAGTTTATAAAATTTTAGCAAACAAATTTGTTTGTTAAACTAAATAGTTTAAAAAAAAAGATTTTTTGTTAAATATAAAAAAAAAGATTATAATAGTTAAAACTAAACAATATAAAATTATTTTAAAATTAAATTATATAAAATTTAACTATTTTGTACTAATTTAAACTAGAATTCTGAATATTTTTAATATAGATTTTAGATAATTTTAATCTAAATTAGAAATTTACTTTATTTTTAAATATTTTAAAATTTAGTAATCAGAATTAAATATACTTTTTTTTTGTTAAATATATTTTACTAAAAACTTTTATTTAAAAAAGTTAGGTTTACTAAAATGTACCTATGGTATTTAACACTATAGATCTCTATTTTTCAAAAATGTATTAAGTAAACTGAATTGGGTATTCTAAGTAAAATATTTAGAACTTCCAAAACCTTACAAAAACTAAAATTAAAACCTTATATCTAATATGTATTATAACATATAAAAAAATCATAAAAATGCACCCTAACTCTAAATTTTATTAAAAATAATTATATATGGTACTAAACACTATAGGTGCATTTTATAATAATTGAAAAAAGTTTATTCAAATTAGATTACTAGTTGCCAAAATAACTACAAAAGGCTGTTTTTTGGTTTTTAAACTTTAGAGTTTTTGTTAAATTGTATAATATATAATTTATATTAAAGATATTCAGAGTACTTTTGAACTCTAACTCTTATATAACTTTAATTATATACATTTTTTTGATATTTAGACCATACCAATACTTTATTAGATATAAAAATTATATATCTATTTTATATCTATTTTATGAGTGATCTAACTTCAACACTGGGCTAAACATGTTACTTCTAATTTACAAGTATTTGACTGCTCAGCTCTTTGCAACAAAAGTCTTCTATGACAAAAGTTCAAATTACCTATATACGATTTGCTATAGTAAAATTTTCTCTTTATACTAAACTCTCCTACTAATGAAGAATTCAATATATCACTAAGCAGCATTTATAGCTATCATGATTGTCTTCTCTTTTTTAAACCCTAAATCTTCTCTCCCTAACTTTCCAAGTAGAAAGAAAACCTACTAACTACTCATTGAAAAAACTTCAAGATCAAAACCAAAAAGAGGAAATACCTAAATAAATATTACAAAAAAAAAACTATATAAAAAACTCTACAAAGAAAGAAAAAAAAAGACAAAATAAAAAAAAAATGACAAAGCACTATTATAACCTATACCAGATTAAAAAAATATTATATATGTAATTTCGAGATGACATACAGTATATCTCATATGATACTAATAAAAGCATCTAAAACTAACTGTGAACTCTTTTATGAATTAAATACAATAATAAAAATTGCCACACATTACACACATGTTTGTTGTTTCCCTAATTCACCACATCACAATGGCAACTTCTACAAATAGAAGTGATAAACAATGTCAATTATTTGTAGGAGGTAGTCAAATCTCCAGATTTTTTTGAAAATTTTGTAAAAAAAATGCTGACAGAATAAAATCGAGTGCAGGATAATCAAAGTCCTTAAATAAGGTAGTGAAAAACTTATTTATTGTCTACCTAGGGAGCTAGAACACCAAAACAACTTTGTTGACAAACAAAAACCAAATTGCTATTAAAATTTTCAACACAAAGACACCTTCAACTTGCCAGTTATCTTGTATATAAATGCTTTTGAATTGCATGCTGAAAGTAAGCAAGGAGTCCCCCAGATAGTAAAGGTTAATCTCAGATATTCTACTTACAAACTATTATATAAAAGGTGTCTGCTTCTTCTACTATCTTCAACAAAATTTTTGTTTTTCATTAGCCAGAAATTTGGTGCAGGTAATTGTCAGAAAGAGTTGAAATAAAATATTATAACTTTAACTATATATAAATTTGTTTAAATAGTTAATTTTTTATATATTATAATTGAATTAATATCTAAATAGTTATAGTTCTATATAGCTATACTATTAATATAATTTTTTTTATAAAAAATTTTATAGCCATATTAATATTAAAGTTAGATTAAAGTTAAGTAGAGTTAAATTATATTTAGAGTTTGAGTTAGAAAAAAGTAAAATTGTTAAAGAAGTATTTTTACTTAGTTATATAACAGATTATCTTAGTAAAATTTTAAGTTATTAAAGTGTAGCTATATGTAACATTAGCTATATAAAATTTTTTTATTAATTCTATATTGTAATAAAATTATAAAAAATAAATAATTAATTTAGAATTAACCAGTGGTAAAATTTACTAACAGATCCAGGATGTAGGTGAGATTTTCCAGATCATGTGTGATCTAACTCTCTGACCTATCCCAGATTTACATTTTTATGTGTTTCAAATTTTGATTGTCATTACTGCATTATCTATTTATATTTTTTTGTTTGTAACCTTGTTTTAGTAATGATCATATACATACGTTATCTTTTTTTTTTATTTGTACATCGTAATTTTTTTTTTAAATTTTATTTATTTATATCTTTGATCTCTTTTCACTTTTGTAGCTTTTAATCTTTCGCTATCACTTCTTTACTTCCAGTCCTGTATTTCTTTCTTCTGGTCTTAGTTCTTTTGTTTTTTGGTTTCGCAGCATGTAGTTAAATTGTATTTAACTACCACTTCTTTTCTTCGGTCCTGTAGTTTAGCTTTTTTGTCTTTCGGTCTTGGGTATGTAGTTAATTTACTACTTCTTTTCTTCTGGTCTTAGTTCTTTCATTTTTTGGTCTCGCAGCATGTAGTTAAATTGTATTTAACTACCACTTCTTTTCTTTGGTCCTGTAGTTTAGCTTTTTTGTTTTTCAGTCTTGGGTATGTAGTTAATCTACTACTTCTTTTCTTCCAGTACTGTAGTTGAGTTCTTTCGGTCTTGTGGTATGTAGTTAAATTGGATTTAACTACCACTTCTTTTCTTTGGTCCTGTAGTTTAGTTCTTTTGGTCTTGGGTATGTAGTTAAATTGGATTTAACTACCACTTCTTTTCTTCAGTTCTGTAGTTGAGTTCTTTCAGTCTCGTGGTATGTAGTTAAATTGGCACTTATTTTCTTTGGTCCTGTAGTTTAGTTCTTTCAGTCTTGGGTATGTAGTTAAATTGGATTTAACTACTACTTCTTTTTTTTGGTCCTGTAGTTTAGTTCTTTCTGTCTTGGGTATATAATTAAATTAGATTTAATTACCACTTCTTTTCTTCAGTCCTGTAGTTAAGTTCTTTTGTTTTTTGGTCTCATGGTACATAGTTAAATTGGATTTAACTACCACTTTTTTCTTCGGTCCTGTAGTTTAGTTTTTTCGGTTTTGGGTATGTAGTTAAATTAGATTTAACTACCACTTCTTTTCTTCGGTCCTGTAGTTGAGTTCTTTAGGTCTCGTAGTACATAGTTAAATTGGCACTTCTTTTTTTCAGTCCTGTAGTTTAGTTTTTTCAGTCTTGGGTATGTAGTTAAATTGGATTTAACTACCACTTCTTTTCTTCGGTCCTGTAGTTTAGTTCTTTCTGTCTTGGGTATGTAGTTAAATTGGATTTAATTACCACTTCTTTTCTTCAGTCCTGTAGTTGAGTTCTTTCGTTTTTTGGTCTCATGGTACATAGTTAAATTGGATTTAACTACCACTTTTTTTTTCAGTTCTGTAGTTTAGTTCTTTCAGTCTTGGGTATGTAGTTAAATTGGATTTAACTACCACTTTTTTTCTTCGGTCCTGTAGTTGAGTTCTTTTGGTTTTGTGGTATGTAGTTAAATTAGCACTTCTTTTCTTCAGTATTGTAGTTTAGTTCTTTTGGTTTTGGGTATGTAATTAAATTGGATTTAACTACCACCTCTTTTCTTCGGCCCTGTAGTTTAGTTCTTTCATTTTTTGGTCTCACAGTATGTAGTTAAATTGGATTTAACTACCACTTTTTTTCTTCGGTCCTGTAGTTTAGTTATTTCAGTCTTGGGTATATAGTTAAATTGGATTTAACTACCACTTCTTTTCTTCAGTCCTGTAGTTGAGTTCTTTCGGTCTTGTGGTATGTAGTTAAATTGGTACTTCTTTTCTTCGGTCCTGTAGTTTAGTTCTTTCGGTCTTGGGTACATAGTTAAATTAGATTTAACTACCACTTCTTTTCTTCGGCTCTGTAGTTTAGTTCTTTTGTTTTTTGGTCTTGTGGTACATAGTTAAATTGGATTTAACTACCGCTTTTTTCTTTGGTCCTGTAGTTCTTTCGGTCTTGGGTATGTAGTTAGATTGGATTTAACTACTACTTCTTTTCTTTGGTTCTGTAGTTTAGTTCTTTTGGTCTTAGGTATGTAGTTAAATTGGATTTAACTACCACTTCTTTTCTTCAGCCCTGTAGTTTAGTTCTTTCATTTTTTGGTCTTGTGGTATGTAGTTAAATTAGATTTAACTACCACTTTTTTTCTTCAGTCCTGTAGTTCTTTCGGTCTTGGGTATGTAGTTAAATTAGATTTAACTACCACTTCTTTTTTTTGGTCCTGTAGTTGAGTTCTTTCAATCTCATAGTATATAGTTAAATTGGCACTTCTTTTCTTTGGTCCTGTAGTTTAGTTCTTTTGGTCTTGGGTACGTAGTTAAATTGGATTTAACTACCACCTCTTTTCTTCTGGTTCTGTAGTTGTGTTTTTTGTTTTTTTGGTCTTGGTATATATTGTAGCAAATTGTTTTTAATTAAATAAAATAAAAAATAAATATTTACAGTATGTATAGTGTAAATTGATATAGTTAGTAGCTCTTACAAAAACTTTTCTTGTAATTTTTATTTAATTAGGATGTTAAGGTTAGAGTTGGGATTAGATTATGTTGGGTGTTCAAATCGATCATATGATCATGTGATTCTGATCTGGATTGGAGAGACCGTTTTCACATAACCTGGAAAATCCCACCTACATCCTGGTGCTGTTAAATTTACTAGCCTAAGAATTGTTAGAGTTAGAATATTAAGAATTTTTTTGTATATAAAATAATATAGAGCTAATAAAAGATCTCAGTTCTCATAAGGTTTTCAGGAGTTCTGAATATTTTTATTTAGAGTACTTACTTAGTATATTTTTGAGATACAGCACCCCAGTAAATTTCACCACCGGTGAGCATTAAAATTGTCTATATAAAAAATTAAACAAATAAAAAATCCTAAAGTATCAAAAATAAACATTAACACAACACAACCAAAAATTACATCTAATTGTCCAAAGGACACTACTGGGTAGGTCAATAGTACACCCAATGTCTGTATATTAACAAATTCTGAAACCTGATTGGCTAGATCAGGTGTAACATAAAAGATTTTAAAAAAAACAACTGAAACTAACGTTTATTGGCTAGATCAGGTGTAATATGAAAAACAAACTGACAAATAATCAAATTTATCACCCGATGCTTATTGGTTAGATCAACTGTAACATATAAAAAGAAAAAAAAACCAATTTTATTGCAAAAACAAATGATTTTAAATACTGTATAAATTTATATATAATATAGTATAAATTAAATTTAAAATTTATATTTGGTCCTTCGAACTTTGAATAGTTTCCATTTATCTAGTATTATATCTTTCAATATTATAAGCAAATCCAAAACCCATATTGTGATAGATTTGCAAATTAAAAAACAACACAAAATACCAACTTACAATAAAAATCTTATAAAAATAAGCCTATTATCAAAACTGCCAAATATGCAAAAAATTACCTATAAATGCCTCTATCTGATCAATCTATACAAATAATAATAACTGTTCTCCCAAAGAACAAGTACAATAGAAATTTAATATACAGTTTACAAAATGAATTCAATATAGTATACCCACAAACTATATACTAACTATTAAAATTTAGATAAATCTTGACCACTCTAATAGGTTTAGGTTGCAGATAAACTAATCTAAGCTCTTATTCTTGTATATAATTTATACTATTAGTCATGTACAAATTAGGTTTTTATTATAATTATCTAAATAAATTGCCAAATAAAGATATGAGCAAGGCCTCACCTTAACAACAACAAAAAAAGCCAGAACAATTATATAGCCTCAAAAATCAAATAAATGAAAGTTAATTTTTATTATAATTCTCAAAAAATAAGTCAAAATCAGAAAAATATTAATAAGGCTAAATATGAAAATTATTTATACAAGATTTAAACATTGTTAACTTGATATTATATCTATTCAACTGAATTCTAAACCTTATCATAAATAAAACAAAATTAATATAAATTAGCAGAGATAAGTTACTGATCAAAATAAAGCATATCAGACAAATATAATAGCATTTTAGTTCAGAAATGATACTGATTAATAGCCGAATCATATCCCCAGGTTCATTGGAACTGACACAGGTTGAATCAATGAATATCGGGTGCATACCGGAAGACAAGTTTCCTGACATGTACCCAATAGTCTGTCATAGATCCACCAAATATCTGTTGAATATCAGCAGCATATTGGCAGCATATTGCTAAGATATTGAGGTCGAATGAAGGCAAATCCAGCATCACGTAATTCCGATATGAACCTTATTTGAAACAGATATTTTGCGGAAATAGGAGACCTTTAGAATACAAATTGGGTTCATATAGGCGATCATCGATTTACCTAGAGCTATCAGCATCCCGATATGTATTGATCGCCTATATGATGCCGGATTTGCCTTCATTCTACCTGTGCGATCTACTTCCCAATATCTTACCAATAGGCTCCCATTATGCTGCTTTATTCAACAGGTATTTAGCGGATTGATGGCAGATTATCCAGACTATTGGGTACATATCAGGAAATTTGTCTCCCGGCATGCACCTGTGTGATATAGCTATCAGTAAAATTATAAGTGTATCGATTTTTGAATAGCTCTATCAGTTCCGGTATAATCTGGAAATGACACGATCCCTATAAAAAAAAAATTAAAAATCATATTCAGATTTTGTTCAGATTATTATTTTAAAAGTGAGCATTTTTCGTATATAAACCCCTTTTAAATTCCTGAATATTTCTAAATTTCCCGAATATTTCCAATTTCCTGATTATAGTTTTTTTTTCGGCATAAAATCATATTTGTGAATTTAAAAAGGTTCTTACTTTTAAAATAATAATCTGAACAAAATCCGATATGACTTTTAATAGGGGATTTGAACCATTAATCAGTGTCATATCTAGGGATGGACGAACGGCGTTCTTGAGCTTTTAATTAAAGTAGTTCAGAATTAAATTCTTGTCATCCCATATTGTAAGTAGAAAGAACGATACCTTCTCTGGAACTCTGAATTTTAAGATTTCGTCATAGCTGGCTACTAGCCGACGGCTAATAATCGGCTGTGATGTTAACAAATCTTAAAATTCCGAGTTCCAGAGAAGGTAACGTTCTTTCTACTTATAATATGGGATGGCAAGAATTTAATTCTGAACTACTTTAATTAAAAGCTCAAGAACAAAAAATCATTTCAGTATTTAGCAAATCGGCTATGAATAATCGTAGTCCCTAGTCATATCGCGAAAAAACCAGTGTTGGCAAAATATGGACACGGACAATATGGACCATTGGACATGAGTATTTATGGACTATGTCCATATTATGCATATTGTTCTATTGGACATAAGGAGCTTAGTCCAAATCAAACACATGGGCTTGCTACTCCAAAATATTCCGGAAGAATAAGCCAAAATTAAGGCAAAGTCCGAAATATTCCGAAAAAATCAGTAAAAGAAGATATGGACTTGGACACTATTTGGACTAGTCCATGCTCATATTTGTCAAAGTCCAAATAAAATTTTTATTGGACATAGTCCAAATGCCAACACTGGAAAAAACTGTTTATCTCAACTAGTGAATCTGACAATCTGATTGGCTAGAGATATGGTAATAAGTCAGTAATATTTTTAATTTTATCATCCAAATTTCAGAGTTATCCGATATTAAATAAATTTTTTAAAAAATAAGATATTTTTATTATTCACGACTCATTGAGTGCATTATTCACCGAATTTGCCCTGTAAAAACCTAATGCCGTAGTGATATGTTTTACGTATACTGGCCAAATTTTGATGAATTGATCTAGTGATTTGAACCGAAAAAAATTTCCTTAATCGGTTATTATTTCATTCAACCAGTTAAGACTAATATCTCTACTACCTTCGGAGCTTTGCTCAAATTTTTGTCTCAATCTCGCTCGTCTTTTATGTTTATTCATTTTCTTTTCTCTCTCCTTACGTCATTTTCGTATTATATTGACCCGCTAACCGATTACCCAATTCTGTACCGGGTCAACCGATTAAGAATTTCCTTACAGTTGTTTTCATAAATTCTGGAACAACCGAAAAAATTGCCAATGACCGAATCGATAAATTTCTGAGTCGGCCGAATCTGTTGCTTATTGATTCCGACTGATTCGGTCATCGGCAATTTTATCAGTTGTTTCAGAATTTATGAAAACAGCTGCGGTTCGGGTCGAGCCCTGCTAACTCAACAAATGAGCTAACACTTATTTACTCATTTCACTTCCATATTATATTATCAATCACTATGAACATTATGTTAATATTGTTCATCATCATTCTTTCTATTAATTTAGTTGCTGATTATGTTCTTGGTACGATCATCATGCGATTTACACTTGATAATCACGGTGTATCGAGGTATCCCCATTATATAAACATTATTATAAAGATGGACATGCCAAAATCCAGCTTATTTAAGAAATATCATAAATATGTACTTTACTGAAACTTGCAAAATAGTAATTTGCAATTAACCATAAAGTAACTATATAGTTACTTGGTAGTAGCAATTTTCTTTATATTAACTACCCTATAAAAAAAAAAAAAAATTAAAATTCATATTCAGAATTTGTACAGATTATTATTTTTAAAAATGAGCATTTTTCGTAATAAAAACCTATATAAAACCCTTTTAAATTCCTGAATATTTTTAAATTTCCCGAATATTTCCGATTTCCTGGTTATAATTTTTTTTCGGCATAAAATTATAACTAGGAAATCGGAAATATTCAAGAAATTTAGAAATATTCAGGAATTTAAAAGGGTTTATATACTGTAGGTTCTTTTTGCGAAAAATGCTCATTTTTAAAAATAATAATATGTACAAATTCTGAATATGAATTTTATTTTTTTTTATAGGGCATATGTTAGAAATACGCCTACTACTGTTGATTTTTTTTAGGGTTAAAGTTACTATATAATTATTTTATTATTACTATTTACTATATGTTAGCAATACGCCTACTACTTAATTTTGCAAATTTCAGTAAGGTAGATTATATTATTAAAGGATTGATATTATTTACTGGATAAAATTTGCTTCAGTTTAGACTGAATGTTTTTGATTGTTAGCTTAAAGTTTCGAGAATAGTATTAAGTTAGTTTGTATAAAGGCTAGATACAGTTAAACGATTAATTGTTAAAAAGGTTGTTTTTTTTTTAGACGGGTCAATTACTGCTTATAAAAATAATTAAAGTTAAATAAAATTTTTTTAAATTAACATAGAACTTTAATATAAATTAAAAAACTTTAAAATAAAAATAGAGTACACGATAAAAAATATTAAATAAAAACTAAATAAATATATAGAAATCAAAATTAAACACAGACATTTGGACGTACGTACCTAGCTAGCTACTACTTTACTAAAATTTGCAAAATTAAGTAATAGGCGTATTGCTAATAGTAATAATGAAATAATTATATAGTAACTTTAAACCTAAAAAAATTAATATTAGTAGGCGTATTGCTAACATATAGTTAATATAAAGAAAATTACCACTACCAAATAACTATATGGTTACTTTATAGTTAATTGCAAATTACTATTTTGCAAGTTTCAGTGAAGTAGTTTTATATCATATATAACAATTATATGCGATATACACCTACAACTTTTGACAATCAATTCGCTCAGGTCTCAAAGGAGAACTTAAATCGCGCTGCATGTAATTTGAAGAACATAAAATTCTATGTATAAATATCATTTCTAAATCTCGAGAACTTTGTATTCGATCATATTTAAAAAGTTTGATTTAAAAAGGAATATTGATTATTGTATCTATTGATTGAATTAGTCTAAATCTATAAAAAATCTATTATTACTCAAGTTTATTTTAAAATTCCGATTCGGCATACGATATCTATAAAAAAAAAAAAAAAAAAAAAAAACTCTTATTATATTTTATACGTAGAATTGTTTTAAATAGAATATTCGTGATATATATGAGTTAATGAAAATTATTCTTATTCGGTATAAATTTAAATACTATAACGGCAACAAAAATCTTATTCTTTGGTGATCAGACCGTTGGCAATTGAAGATAAAATTTCATCATCAAATAGTATCGATTATGCTGCTTCGGCTATATCCGAATATTTACCGAATTATTGATTGTTATCGTGTGGCATAAATTGGCGTCAAATAATATTGATTATTTGCAGATGCGGGTTACCATAAAAAAACCTATAACCAATAATAACTAATGACAACTAAGGACTGGTCGTAAATTTATGCAATTTGGTGTGATTTTTAATCACAATTTCTGTACACTTAGATCGATGTATTGCAGAATCGTATGACAAACTGATTGTGTAAATTATAGAAAGTTACTATGGAAAGTACATGCGTACGTACGTACGTATGTATAGGACCCCTGAATACGAGTATGTTATATATGTAAACCTTTGTCTTCAAACCTTATATAAATGTACAAATAAATTTTTATTATTGAAGTGTACAATTGCTTAAATTATACATTTAAATGTACGACAAAAGTTTAATATGAGTTTTCTATACTTTAATAAGTGTACAAATAAAGGTAAACCTAATATTAAACTAATGTACGTCAAAAATTTAATTTTAATTTTGTAAGAACTAGTGACATTAATTAGTAAATTGTAGAGAAATTTACTATTGAATTTTGCTTTTTTTAAAATCCGAAGTTTCCCAAAGAAAACCTTTTTCTTTACTAAGTAAACATCTTTTCAAGCTTTAAATAAAGTTGTAGAGGAGTTTCTTGCGATCAAAATGGCGGTTAAAACGTTAAAATCGGCCCAGTGGATCGCGATATATAAGTACTTTAGTCTTCGCAACTATATGTTTTCTTCTTTATAAATAAAGAAGAAAACATATAATTGCGAGGACTAAAGTACTTATATCTAGCGATCCACTGGGCCGATTTTAACGTTTAACGCCATTTTGATCGCAAGAAACTCCTCTACAACTTTACTTAAAGCTTGAAAAGATGTTTACTTAGTAAAGAAAAAGGTT
>CAJVPY010002107.1:0-17077 GCA_910591965.1 Dentiscutata erythropus | reverse complement strand
TATAGCGTAAACTTTCGTAATTATTACACCTACGTAATACTCCGAACTAATCGTAAATTTTCGTAAGTTTATGCTCGTATAAAAACTTGCAGAGGTTTACGCCTATTTATTTTTGCTGATGCAGACTTGTATAATTTTAAGTTGAAGCACCCTTTTGAATTCAGAACTATGCTAGCTAGTATTTCTAAATTTAAACCCGAACCAAATTTTTGATTGAGTTCAAGTTCAGTCAAAATTCAAACCGAACCAGACTTAATTTTAAAATTCTAGTTCAGTCTAAGTTCAGTATTGAACTTTTAAACCAAGTCTGGGTTCAGTTCAGGTTCAGTTCGAAAGTTTATAAATATGTTTGTATTCAGTAATATAAAAAATGTTTATAGTTTGTTATTTAAAACAAAGGTGTTTGTAAATCTTTGTAGGGCTTACAAAATTAATATATTTTGAAATCACAAATATCAAATTAAACAGTGTATTTGGCTATTCATATTTATTTTAAAATGCAATTAACAATGATTATTAAACAGCAATCTAATTTCACATTAATTTACAGCTATTTTCATAATTCCAAAATACCTGATAAAAATTGGCACAATGATTTTTTAGCCGATTTGATTAAATTTGCAATTTTAGTATGATATACAGATTTAATAAAATTCATGTATATGTAATTTAAAACTAGACAACTAATATAAATATTATTAAATATACTTTCAAGACATCTTTGCTGATATATAATTGAAAAAAATATAGGAGGTCTATCATTCAAAAAGTTGCCAAACATTTAGGAGTTAGAATATTTTTTATAAGTCAAATTCTCAAACACTTCCAAAATATAGATGTATTGAAAAGCTTTTGTCACTTTAAGAACTATGTTCGCTAAATATAAATAATGCAAAATATTTTAATTCTTTAATAAAAAAAATCTGAATAGTATTTGTACTATATAAATTACAATCCGAAATAGAATTTTGTCTAGATATAAATTTAGTTCTATGATAATTTGAAGAGCTATACACTAGCTTGTATATACAAATAAAAATATAATTATTATAATTTTAGACACTAGACTTGAGTTTTAAAAGTTACTAAAATTAATAATTTATAATTACTATGTAATAACATTAAATTATTATCTTTATTAATTCAAGAGATCCTATCACTAGATACAAGTATAAATATTCATAACAATAAGTAGTTATATTTTAATTTACTATATTCTACTACTAAAATTTCTTAAAACTTCTATTACTAATTTTAATAATATTTTTGCCAAGATGATTTGTGAATAATTTGAATATTTACTATAGGGGTATAATTATATAACCAATATATATATATTTTAAACTTAAGATATTTAAATTTGTAAGTATGCATTATATTTATATTATACTTTAATTTTGCATTAATCTAGTTCAAGTAGGTATATTAGATATTATTTTAAGTAACTTCAAAAAAAAATGAATCTTCAATCATATAAATTTTGAATAATTGAAGTCACATTTCTCTTGGTATCATCATTTATTACTGTATTGCTTTAAGAAAGTACAGAGTAATATAAAAAATGTTCATAGTCAGCTATGTGTTTACAAATCTTTATTAGGAATAGAAATGAGTTTTTGTATATGTATGATTCCTCACTTGTACACATAATTTGGAATCATGCGTATTTTATCCTAACTAAATTTTATATAGAAAAATTAAAATATATTTAATTTAGGCCAAGGTGTATAATGTCTGGCAAAATTAAGAAATAGGTATGCAGAAGTTTTAAAAATTTTCAAAAAGAAAATAAATAAATATAAAGATGAGAAGTGTTGGGAAAAAATTTTGGCAAATATCCAGTATTTTTTTTGGAAAAAAAATATAAAATCAAAAAAATTATATTATGTGATATTATGTTATTTTATATAACATATGCATGTTATTATAAAAGAGTATTTTTCCCATCTCTAATTAGGGACTAAAAAAATAATATATTTTAAGAAGATAAAAATCAAATTTAGAATTCTGAATGTCAAATTAAACAGTGCACTTGGCAATTCATGTTATATAGTCTAAAATGCAATTAACAATAAATGTGATTATTATTTAAACTCCTTATATATTATACTTTTGTATTAATTTAATCAAGTGAACTTGATATTATTTTGTTTTGCTCACTTCATTGATGCATCTTTTGTAGACACAAAACTTCACCCATAACTAAAATATAATATAACATTCTTTACTATTACTAATTTAATTGTGAATATAATAACTATATTGTAGATCTGCAGCTTGGGCATTTACGTCAATCGTTAATTGCTTTTGCAATAATAAAAATATAAAACAAATTAAGACAATTTGGATTTTTAAAACATTCAAAAACAAATCTTTTTATTTAAAGATAATCCAAAAACAAACTTAATTCCCAACTATAAGAAATAACCTTGACCGAATAGTAAAAAAAAAAAAAAAAAATTAAAATTTTTTACTATTAACTTGGAGTATGTTTTTAAAAAAAATTAGTAAGACCAATTGATAAAATAAAATTTATCTATAGCATGCAACTTGCAAATAATCATACTATTCCTGTGCAAGATTACACATTGCTCAGCTACTCTAATATTTTTAGATTTAATTATTACCCAAACCTGAACATGTTCATGAACTTCAAACTGAACTTAGACTAAACAAATATTTCAAGTTCAAGTTCAGTTCTTATAAATTTTAAGTTGGGTTCAAGTTCAAAGATCTACAAAGTTTGGGTTCAGGTTTGACCAAACTTGAACTGAACCCAATTTCGAAACACTAATACTAACTATTTTTTAAAATTTTTTAAATTCTGAGTTTTAATGTTTTAAAAAATTTTGTCTTGTTTAAAAAATTTATATATATCTTTTTATTCTTAAAAATACTACTATTCTACACTAAAGTATTAGGTAAATAAAGTGAAGATATTGTATTTCAAGTAGATTTATAAATAAGCTTAAATTATCTTGATAATTATTTAAACTAATATTTAATAGCATAGTGTTAATAGGACCCCAGACATCTAGGATATAGGTCATATATTAACTTTTCAGCAAAACTCTTGTAAATTTGGAGAGCAAAAAATTACATATTTGTAATTATCTCAGCAACTTATAGTCCACTTTGAATGAACTTTTTTTTAAATAAAAGCTCTTAGTGAGGCACTTCTTTAAAAAAAATTCATTCAATTCTAATTATTGAATCCGAAGATATTTAAAAAAAGGCAAAATTCTAGTTTTTAGCAAATTAGGCCAAATTAGCCAAAATCTAAATATGACCTATATTAGAGATGTTCGGGGTCCTGTGTTAATTTAAAGTCTTGTTTTAAAGTATTGAAAGTTATCTTTATTTAGGGTAATTGGCAAGATAAGATCAATATATTAAGATAGTGTATCTTTTATAAGTTTTTTTATTTTTTAAAAAACAAAACCAACAACTATAAGTGTAGATTTTTAAATAGTTATATTATTTTTAAATTCTTTAATTATTTTTTACTATAGACTTTTTTTTATAATTTTATATATATCTATTTTGTATATCTACAATTTTGCTTGTGCTTAATATTAGTAATTCTGTAAATATTTGTTTAGATAGATCTATTAATTACAGGCTATGTGAGAACTATACTTTTATTACTTCTATCTAAATTTTTCTAAGAATTTGTTTAAAGCTATAAATATCCAAACTCTTATTATATTTATATCTATACCTAATAAAATATTAAAATTTAATATGCTAGCATTCTATAAATTTAAAGTTATAAATATTTTATTAATTTGCTTTAAGAGTCTGAAGCCTATAATATTTGGATAAACTAAGATATTTTTAAATGCTAAATTATTAAAATATAATAATTGTATATAGTAATTTAAGAAATATAAAACTTGATAAAATATATATAATGCTATACTTACTAGATTTTTATGAATAAATATTATTATCATGTAAAAATAAAAGTCTAAATACTTTTTTCTTAGCAATACAAGTTTGATTTACTGCAATATTACTATAGTAAGTAATTAACAAAACCTGGTACAAATTTTTTAATACAAAAAAAATAAAAAAAGTTCTAAGCTAGTAAAAATACTTGCCAATTAGTCTGTATTAAACAGATATTTTTGCTTTTAACTTACTGTAAAAAGATTCTAGAAGATTAGTAAAAATAATTTAAAAATGTAGTAAATATTGCTAAGCTCAAAAAGACTATTGTCTTGAATTTTTTATATAATTTTCAATAATATATTTTGAACTAAACAAGTATTAATAGTACTATAAACAACTTTTTCATATTCAATTTGTATTTTTTTATATATTATATAAGCTATTTTATTAAGTATGGGTTATAATAAATATTTTTTATTCATATTTGTATTGTATATATAGTTCAAAGAAGAATATTACACTTTTGCTCTTTTATAAATTAAAGTAATTTGTATAAATTTTATTTATATTTTTATTGTTTATAAAATTATATATATCATTTAAATAATACTGTTTGATTCCATACTGCTTTAATTAAGAAACATATATTTCAGATTCTAATACAGAGCAAAATTTTAAATAATTTTTAATACTAATATAAACTGCTATACTAATTTTTCTATTAACAAAAAAACAAGTACTAATATTTTAACAATCATAGCTATTACAAATATATAAAGCAAATAAGAGGTGTGGCGACTTAGTGTAGTTGGTTAGTTGTTATCCTCCCAAGTGGCAGGTCTAGAGTTTGAATCCCACAGATGACAATTTTGAAAAATAAATCTGCGTTATAGTTAATGGTTATCGATTATCAGTTGGATCTTAATCTGTAATCTTGGTTACACCATCTAGTAATGGGAGCTTTGGTGCAATAAATCTGAGGAACCAGAATAACTGAAAACCTGTTTGGCAAGTCACGAGTTGGGATTAGCAATGATCTTTGATGGTATCACAGGAGGGCTGAATTCAAACTGGGGCCCAAGATTAGAAAACCAAGCAACCAGGTTCTAAATAGCGGAGAACACACTAGCTGAACCACCAGGTTGTTGCACTAGAGGAAAAAGGCATACGCTCCGAAAGTATAGACCAAGGAGAGGGTGTCTTTCAGGCACCTAAAGCCTGATCAGACTGACCTATCCAGGTTGCCAGCTGGAAGTAAGGGAGGGACCAATAGAGAATCTGGGTAAGGTGACAGTTCCAAATGCGGGTACTGGGGTTGTTGAGAACCTTACAAGAGCAGTGAGTACATAATGGGCAACTAATTAGAAAGGTTGTGCTTGAGATACAGATTAGGTTATAGCAGCACCCCAAAAGTTGGTTTGAGATATGAACCTGGTGGTGGCAGTACAACATGTACTAGTTAGATAAGAAGTTACCAAATATGCAGGTGAATACATGTGTAGGACATGGACCACTCTGTTAGGTTTACCTTGTGGATAGACTAGCTTTAGATGGTTAGTAAGTCCTAAGGTAGATGCAAAATCTACAGGTGTCGCAAAAGCTACAACCGAATAATAAGTTACACTTTGGTTAGATAGAAGTAACTGACAGTTAGGACCAAAGGGTTTAAATGGGTACCCCCTAGTTGGGGTACAGATATAGCAAATAGTGTAAAAACTTTGGGCGGCCTACTTAAATTAGGCACTCAAAAGGTACACGTGTAGCTTGATGTACCCTTGTTGTAATTGTATAATATTATAGCTACTTAATAAAAAGTCTCTGGCCAGAGAGATCACCTTAATACCAAATATATATATATATATATATATATATAAAGCAAATAAATACTACCTATTACAGGTTCAATGAATACATAAAGGATATATACTAGTATCTTTTTATTATTCTGGTATCTATTTTTTATATATCTACTATTAACCTAGTTTGCTATAGTTATTTGATAGATCTACTACTCTATAGAAACATATATACTAAAATTATCTTGAATTATACTAAATTTTTTCTATATAAAATTTGTATGAAATTCTGTATATAAATATACAGAATTAGGAGTGAATTCTGTATTACTTGATACAAACATTTATATGAAACTTTTTATTAATAATTTAAAAATATAATTGAGTATAAATTTTTTAGGAGTTTGCTATTTATTGCTACTGGTGATCATCACCAGTATTGCTATATCTCAAAAATGTATTAAATAAATAGGATCAGGTTTTCTAAGTAAAAATATTCAGAACTCTCAAAAACCTCATAAGAACTAAAATTAGGCCTTTATAGTAGCTCTATAATATATAAAAAAAACAATAATTCTTTAATTTCTAACTCTAACCCTAACAAATCTTAGGACTAGTGACTGGCGATAAATAGTAATTTTGAATTTTTATATATTTCATATAATTAAATATAAATTTTTTATATATTTTATATACAATAAATATAATTGAGTATAAATTTTTTATATATTTCATATATGTAATAATTATAATTAAGTATAAATTTTTTAAATATTCTATATATAATAAGTATAATTGAGTATAAATTTTTTATAAATTTTATATTTAATAAATATTATTAAATATAAATTTTTCTAAAAAAAAAATAATAGTAATAACAATAATATATATACAAAATATCTACAAATATAAACCAAAATAACAAAATATAACCAAATATAAAGGATAAGGTTGCTAAATTAAAATATTGGTTAATATTTTTTTTATATTCATAAAGAAATAAAAATTAACAAATATAAAAAATAAACATATAGTATATCAAAAAATCTTGAATATAATTAAAAAATTTTAATCACTATACTAACTATTATTGACTAAATTGTTGTATCTATTTGTTTAATTTTGAATAGAAAATAAATAATATTAACTTCTTTTTTTTATATAAATTCAGCAATCATGTCAAAACTTTATTAGATAAAATGCACTCAACTATACTATCTTGTGTGACTATTTAAAACTAAAACACTAGCTCTGAACATCTAAATTACAAGTTTTGACTAGCCCAGTTTTCACCTCCTTACATATTCTTTCTGCAATCAAAAGAATATATATATCAACAATAAGTACTACAACTCATCATAACTGCTAATTTCCTTAAGACCTTCTCTTCTTAATATCCAAGCAAGAGGATTTAGCAATTCTTGTCTCAAGAATAACAAGTATGCTAAAAAAAACTAAACTAATAAAAAATAGATAAAAAATAGGGGAAGATACTACAAAATCTAAATAAAAACCAAATAATAAAAGAAAGAAAAATAAAATAATAAAAAAAAGGGGAGGACAAAAAGAAAAAACAAAGATAAAGCAGCACCAGATATACCAATTCTGGGATAGTTTAAAAAATTATTTAATACTCTGTAAAACAATCATCACCTTTGCTTTACTTCGGTATTAAAATATGCTTTATATATAGGGAATACCAAATTTTTTTTGTTTACCCTAGTGATCTGAAACCAACAGGTTGCTATCATTTACATGTCCGTCTACAGTTTTCAGAGGTATAGTACGTGATTTCCTCGTGACTTGTCATCCCAATTTGGTGATATAAACAATGACGATCTTTAGTAGAAGATATGCCAAAATTCCTACTTTTTGGAATAAATTTTGAAAGAAATAGCAAAAAACTCAGCAGGAATATGGAAGGTGGTTTGCGAAGTCAGGTACTTTCAAAAATTTCAACGGAGTGTGTTGAAGTCCACAAATATTTGTTGTTTCCCTTGTGTTTTTGTTAACAGCCTAAGAGCTTTATTGACAAAAAAGACTTTGTCTCTTCACTAAAATTTTTTATACAAGAGCACCACCTGCCAGTTATCTTGTATAATAATGCTTCTGGTTTGCATGCCAAATGTCTTTTAGAGGAGTCTTGCAAATTTAGAAAACATTGACCTCTAGACAAACCACTACATAGACCATGACTCTCCAACAAAATTTGTGTTTTTCTTTAATAAGAAATTTTGATATGAGTAATCGTGGAGAAAAGTTGTATATAATATTAACTTCAAATAGCCTAATTATAAATAAAGATACTAAATAATATTAATATAATATATATATAGCATTAGTGTACAAATGAAAAAATAATACTAAGAACTATAGTATTAACAAAAATAAAACTTATAAAAAAATTACAAACTTAAAAAAAATCAATTAAATAACAACAATTCAACAATCTGAATAAAAAAATAAATAAGTGATTAGTAATAACCAATATACAATATTTATCAACAAGATTTTAACTAATTTTAACCCACAGTAACATCACCTATATTTATTATATTAGGCAATACAGGTGACCCTCATTAATATCAACCTATTTGAACCTGTTCTAAATCATGTTAATAGTGATATTAATGAGAGTTCATATTAAAGTTGATATATAAGAGGGAGTTTTAATATATAAAAATTCATAAAAATTTGGTTGTGGCTTAGGTTAATATTAATGAAGTTGATATTAACAGGGTCACGTATAATCTACATAATCTACATCTTATCAATTCTCTATTGCTATCTAATGCTTAACATATTATATTGTATATATCTAACTATTATATGGTAACAATAGACATTCTTCCAATATACTTAATAATTTAGATATTTGGATATCATGGAGCATAGTAACTGGTTTGCTTGCACTTTTTACACTTTTGTACTGCCTTTTCTAAAGTTAAGGCATTGGCATTTTGATTGTTATTCTTGTCTATTAGGCCTTTTTCTATACTGTTTTGGTTATTATATTGTATTTTTATGCCACTTTTGCTATTACTGTTCACTTCTTCACTGTGATTATATCACATCCCTATGCAATTTTAATCATAATGCAATATTTTATTTTGTGTTTTTTCGTTGCTTCAAACATTAATTTACTTATAAATTTATCTTGTACTTTCTTTTTTATAGGCTCTTCTCCGGATTTATACCTGTTTGGTTGTCTATCTTTATATATTACACATAGCGAATCACCAATAAGTATAGAGTTATAAATTTGTTTGTTGAATAATTCTTCTTTTGTTTTTCAATGAATCTCTTTATATAACTAACAAATTCAACCACTTTATCAGCCTTAATTGCCAAGTCAAGAGCTTTTTTTGCATATCCATACTGAAACTATATTGTTGTTTAGGTCCTTGTAGTTGTTTAGTATTAGATATCTTTTTAAACCTTACTAATTGTTGAAAAGAAAATGGTTCAGGCGAAAGTGATGTAGGTTTATTTCTTGCAATTTGGTATATTGGCATTTTTTGTTAATCAAATTAATTGCTTCTTTTGTACCAACGCTAGAGAATTAATAAGATATTGAACAATGCATTAACAGAGTAAGACATAACTTAAAAGAAATGTTGACATACTATTCCCTTGTTAATGAGTGAAAGGCAAGTATATAGATATGACCTATCATTAAGAAGAATTACATGTTGTGGTTCTAATTTTTGGCTGCAATGCCTAATTACTTTCCAAACTTCCTTGACTGAATTATGAGAAATATCTTCTAACAATGTGAAAATAAGGATTGTGGTTAGTTGTAATCATCTTCTCTGGCTATTTCCTGTTGATAGGAATTGTCTATAACCAAAGCCAAAGGAAATAAGATTTTATTGTTATTGTTGTTTTATTTTTTTTCTCTTTTAACTAACTTACAATCAAAACTTACTTCTAAGAGCAATTGCTAGTCAACAATTAAAAAGACATTATAACACAAAAATTGGGCTATTTGATCGCGGTGTTTTTAAGAATTTGTAGTGTAAGAAATTCCTGCAAAGTATTGTCAAGTTCAGGAAAATTATTTGTCCATTATGCTTGGTATCCTTCTTGTTAGGATTACATTTTTATATTCATTCAGGGTAGCTTTTTTTGATTGTTCATCAAATAACCATTGAACTTTATTAACAATATCAGTTAGGTGTGAGGCTCTATTTAATCCATCCTTGATTAATTTGTTGCATATTTTCACTTGTTGGGTGCTTTGAGCTCCAGTAGTAAAGTTTCGCTTAATAGAATGAATATAGAACTCTTTCAAGGTAGTTTTTACAAGATGGATATTCATTGATTAATGCATTCCATTTGACTTCGAACTTTCTAGAATATAAAATTCTACATTGTTAAAAATTTAGAGCGAAACATTTTAAACTGATCTTTTAATTTTCTTGAATTTTCTTTCTTAAATTTAGGTCTATATGGAAGATGCAATGAAAGTAATAAATTTCTAGATAATTCTTTTGTACTGCTGATAACATAGCAGAATCAGCATCAAAATAGAGAACTATTAGTGCAATGTCACAAGAATTTATTAATTCTTGAAGAACCCATACAAATATTGCTTCAGTCTTGTTTTTAAAAATTGCTGTAGCTACAATAAGATTCTGGAAATTGTTATCAATTACTATAATTAGCATTAAGATCATATTAAATTGGTTTGTCTTGGATATTGTATCAATGATAACAACATCATTATACATTCCATATGTGTTGACTTGGTCAGAAGACATTCAGAATAATGAATTTAACTTTCTTTCTTCTGGGTCAAAATAGAGTTTTACTATCCATCTTGAATCATTGTCTTTCTTTGAATCAACCCAGTAAGTATTTGGCATGCATCATTTTTGGTTAGTTTTATTTGTTTTTTAAATTTTTATATCACATTACTTAAGTTTTTTTATTGATTACTTTATATAGAAATGAAGCAACCAATAAATTATATTGGGTTGTTATATGAATCATCCAGAACTTTATCTTTTTAAGTATCTCATCAGTTAGTTTGCAAAACCTTAGTGCTACTTCATCAATATAAGAATTTATTTCATAGTTATGTTTTCCAATTATACTATTAACCCTAACACTATTAGTCATTTTAGAAAAAGTGAGATTAATATGCTATGAACATCCTATCATTTTTGAATCTCTCTCTCATCTATCCTCTACTAAAACAACTTTTTGAGCCTCATATATGTAAGAATATAAGTATTCATATGTTCGACTCTTGTAATAGTTTTATCAGCTGAATCTTGTGTATATCTTCTTTTACACAAACTAAAACCTTCTTGTTTAGTGTAATCATCAAGATAACTTTCAGCAATTTTTCATGTTCCAAAGTTTAACTCTTTATTCAATACTAATAGTTTTATTTGCTCCTCATATTCACTATTATCTGATTTATCACCGCTTTGTTAACCATCATTATCATGAATTTCTTGTTGACCATTGTTACCATGAATTTCTTGTTAACTATCATCACTATGAATTTCTTGTTAAGTTTCATTATGCTCTTCTATTTGAGTTTCATTAATTGTATTATTGTCACAAGCACTATATTGAAAGTCATAATACTCAAACAATTCATTGTCAGCATCTATATTATCTAGTTGAATATTATGAGCATTATATTGAAAGTCAGATGAGGTATGGTCATAAAGAATTCCTGAGATATGCGAAGATTTAAATGAAACATCATAGTAAGAATGCTCTATTATAAAGGTAATGGTTTTATTAAATATAAATCTGATAACATAGTTGTAGGAAGCACTAACAGTTTGACTGTTTTTTGTTCTTTTTATTTATAAGATATTGAAATAGTATTGTTTCTTGAGCCTTGTAATGTGCAAATATAGATGTATGTATATATGTTTGTGTCTCTTTATACTAAAACTTTTTTTTTTTGTCTTTTATTTATTACATATATAATATCTGCTCATTTAACTCAAACATACTTTTAATTAATATTATATCATTATATCGTATCACTTCTGTTTATTATGGTTTAATTAATTAATCATTTATTATTTTATTTTATATTATATATGTAACATCTACTTATTTAACTTACATGTACTTTTTAATCTATTACATATATATTTTCCATATATTTTTAATTAACATTACATCATATCTACTTTTCCATCTTATTTATTTTTATATTTCAATATACTTATATTTCCATGCATTATTTATGTTGTCACCCCACATTCTTTATGATCCTACACAATTTTAATTATGATTTATGTCATATAAGTACCGCCAATAGAACACTGATTTCAGGTTTTCTGATTTATAACTTAGTGGACTTGGTACTGACCAATAATATACATAATAATACATAATTAATTTAAGCTTTATTACTAATTGAATCCAATTTCGAATTAAATACAAAGGTCATTTTAGTATAAGATTGTTATAGTCCTATAAATAGCTAGAGTTAGATATTAGGAGACATATATTAGAATATAAGTGTGTATAGTATATATGTTTTTGTTTTTATGTTCAGTATTAGAATTAGGTACTGTATAAGTGTAAAATAATATGTAGGAGCATTATTTTGAATAATGGCCAGAATTAGGTTTAATTTAGGCCAAATTTTGAAACTACACCTTTGTGCATCTTATACAGTATATAATAAATTTGTATATTTATATTATTGAGTTATTTCACCTATAGTAGGTGATTTCACCCCAATAGTAGGTGATTTTACCCCAATAGCAGGTGAATTCACTATATGATTTTACTTGGATAACATAACCCCGGAGGCAAGTTAGCAAAATTCTATAAACAATACTAGTTGTAAATCTGTGCAATAATGTATAGAAAAAAATTAAATTTAAAATAATTATATATTGTATATAAAGTTTAATTTATTTTATATCAGCAAAATATATTAATGTAAACTTATATAAGTTATTATGCTGTGAAATATTGTACAATAATTATGGTTTAGACGAAATATTGCACGATAAATTACTAAATATTACACAATATATAATGTAATATTATGAAATATATTATATAATATTATAAAATTTATAATGTAATATTACATTATATATTGTGCAATATTTCAAATTAATTCAAAACAATTTGAAATAGATATAAATACGTCAAAACAGCAAACTATTTATAAACTAAAAAAGATAGCTACTAATGAGTAAGAAAAGCTAATCAATTTAAATTTATCAAATACTATTCAAAATATTATAAAAATTTTTGAATTAAATCGAACTAAATTAAATAAAAAATATAAATAATAGATAATATATTTAAATGCAATAATTATATAATTTATTAGATATTTTCAAATTATTTCAAAATAAACTAAATTTATAACCTTTATTTAAATAAACAAAATATAAATTTTATAACTTAAAATATATTTTATTAATAACTTTAGAGAATTACTACGTTTAACCAAGAGAATTTTCCAGGGGAAATTTTCTAGTGGTACAATATACAGGAGCTACGTATGCATAATCTCAAATAAGAGAATTACTACATTTAACTGGGAGAATTTCCCAGAGGAAAATTTCCTGGTGATACAATAAACATTGAAAGATAGTATAGTGTTTGCTGATTCAAGAAAGTTTAACATAATTAAACTATCAAAATTTGATTTAACTAATTTGAAATAAATTGGCACATTCAAATATATATATATGTATAAGATCGACACTCATCATAAAACCTTATTTGTAATTTTCTATTACAAAATGCCTAAAGCAATAAACAAGATAGTATTGACCGATAAAGATGAAGTTTAAATATATTTAGTGTGCAAAATTTTTTAACTCACCTATTTGACAATCAACTGATATACTGTATATATCTGATAAAAGACAAGTTTCGTATGCCTCTAGATTGCTGTTTTTTATTATAAGAGGTTCAAAGATAGTAAACTATATAGTGTTGACTTATATACAAAGGTAAGAGTTTAAGTATATCTAAGATGTTGCAATTTTTTTAACCTCACGCCAATTTAATTATTGATGATTATAATTTCACTATCATAAAAATTTGGAAGGTTGAATTTTTAATGTATTAAATATACACTCATTGTTAACATAATAGATCCGTTACAATTCAAGGAAAATGGCGAAGGAAGTAGTATTAGTTTAAGAGATAATAATTAAACACAATTTTTTTTTGAAAATAACTTAACTGAGCCTGAAATGATTGCATAATTTTTATTTGAAAATAACTTAACTAGAATAGAACTGCCTTCTATAAGCTCACCCTATGAGTCTAAAACAATTGTGTAATTTTTATTTGAAAATAACTTAACTGGAATGGACTTGTCTTCTATAAGCTCACCCTATGAGCCTGAAACAATTGAAGTATTCGATAAAAACTCTTCTAACAAAGAGAATGAAGAACTAGCATCAAAAATTTATGAAGGCCAAACATTTCAAACATGAAATGATGTTGAGACTTTTTTAAAAAGATACGGCCTAGAACAAGGCTATTGTATTTGAAAAAAATGTTGTAAATTATATCTTGAGGATAGTAAACAAGTTATATGTAAAATTAACTGGAAGTGTAGTTGTGCTGGTAATTACCAGCCCAAAAAAGTTTTAGATTCAAAAGACCAATGAGATCATAAATCAAAATGTACTGGATATAAATAGCATGTTAATGAAAATATATCTAAATTATCACCTATAACTATATTTACAACAGTTGTTAATTCACATAACCACCCACTATCATCTGCATTATTAATCACAATTTCAAATTACTGTAAATTAGGTGAATATATGCTAGAGTTCATTAATTTTTGTATAACACATAATACAACTGGGGCACGGAAGATTAAGCAACTTCTAAAAGGTAAATTTCCAGGTCAAAAAATATATAAAAAAAATTTATATAATGCAATTCAGAAGGCAAAAAGAAAATACTTGTTAGATAGTAAATTAGATGCATTGAATCTTATATTGCATATGTACAATCTCAAAACTAGTAACCCTAGATGGTTCATAGAAGCTAGATTTGATAGCTCTGAACAAAGACTATGTAGTCTTATTTTTCTTTCCCCTGAACAGCAGTGTCTTTGAATAAGGTTTTATATTATTTTCTTTGATACTACATTATATAGTAACAAATATAACATAGTTGTATGCTTCTTCGTAGCCATTAATAATTGTAACTATACTCATCTAGTTGCTACAGCTTTATTAGAGGATGAAACTGAAGAGAGTTTTACTTGGGCCCTTCAAATAATTAATAAATATACTAGTAATTTGGCACTATGAGTAATTTATACAGATTCTAATCTGGCAATGTCAAATGCAATTTTAACTGCATTTCCAGGATCTTTACATTGTTTATGTTTGTTTCATATTAATTTTAATTTAAAGAAAAATCTAAGAAACAAAATGAACACAGCTCAATTTAATGAATTTCTTAAGGATTTTTACACATGCCGTAAATACAATAATAATTGATATTTTTAAAAGAAGTCTAAATATGCAGCTGCTAACAGTTATATTAAATGTTAACTTGAACCTTGCAAAAAGAAATGAGCAGTCTGTTATATTAATAATCAATTTATCGCAGGGGCAAATAGTACACAACGGATTAAAAGTTTTAATAAAAAAATTTATGATTGTGTCAGGACAAATTCTTCTTTAATGACTCTTGTTAAGAAAATTTAAAATCTGCTTGATCAAGAATCTGAATATATATGAGTTGAAGAGTATAAATGGCAAATACTAATGGTTGGAGTTGCGACTATACCAAAAACTTTTTTTAATTCTTTGAATATTATTGTAAATGAATACTTAACAGAACTAGCATCAATATACATTCGTAAACAAATACAAGAATGTTTTTTTTATAATGCTTATAAGCTTAATCATTTTAATTGAAACTTAATTGAAAAAGTATGCTATTTAATTAACAAGATGCCATTGGGCATTTTTTATTAGTCTATTTTTATAGCTTATTTTACATACTAAATATACATTTCTCTCTCTCATTTCACTTTTATTATTATTTTTTATTTTATTTAAATACACTCAGATGATAATGTAAATGACATGAATTAATACAAGTTTTACTAACAGATATTCTGAAGATAATTGAAAGCTCTAAAATTCTTGAAATTTGGTGTCTTACCTTTTTATATAGTACAAAATTTCAATTTGTAATATTAATCTCGGATAGTTCACATAGGTGTACTTGTAATAAGTTAGTTACACATAGTTATCCATGTTATCATTTCTACAAGGTTCTTCAAACTTCTCTATGTGTACAATGGCATATTGGACTTGTATTAAAATGGTGGTATAGAGATAACAAGATTAATAGTGATCAGGTTTTTTGATACAACATAATTTTATTTCATTATATGTAAAATTATTTCCTAATGACTATGCTATAGCTAATACTTGTAAATTAAAGAATTAGAGTATATGCTTCAATAAATATATATAAGTATAGTCTTTATATATTTATCTAATAAAGTGTAGGCATAATTACTAAATAATAAAAAAAATAATCTTATTTAAAACCCAAAGAATATAAGTAGAGTTTTTAAAAAAGTTCTTTTTTAAAAAGTTATTTTAATTCAAAATTTTTTAATTTATTAATATTTTAAAAAATTTAGTACTTTATTTTATTAGTAAGTATAAAAAATATAGCACTTATATTATAAAGATATTTTATAAAATAGATGGGCAAACTCCACAAACTCTGCAACTCTGCTAAATATCTATTAATAATTACTAATCATTAGCAGAGTTTATTTTTTATATTGCTTACCTATTTTATAGAATATTTTAAAATACTTTTTAATTAAGATATTATTTTATAATAACAGGTCACCACGGTGACTCTATATGAATAGCCAATCAAAATTGAGCATATGAATATATAATAAGTTGCTTACTATTGGCCAATTAAAATTAGTTAAAAATTTTAAAAATTTTATGATAAAAAATAAAAAAATAATAAAAAAATTGTATTAATTCTAAAATATGATTGGCTGCTATATATAGAGTCGCATGGAGACAGGTTTCCATAAAAAATTTAACTTTAATTAATTAATTAATATATAAAATTTCTGGTTCGAATTAGAAAGTTGATTTTTTTTTAATGATCTAGATCTGCTTTTTTTGTTAACATTTTTTATTTTTATTTTTTGCTTCACTACAAAACAGATAGAAGATTAAAACTAGAAAATTACTATCTTTCAATCTTTTTATTTTTGTAGATATGTATTTTTTTTATTGTTTTATTTTATTTTTTTTTCTCTTTAAACTTACTTTCTTATATGTTAACAATGAGTGTATATTTAATACATTAAAAATTCAACCTTCCAAATTTTTATGATAGTGAAATTATAATCA
>CAJVPY010002106.1:0-17084 GCA_910591965.1 Dentiscutata erythropus | reverse complement strand
AAAAAAAAATAGAAATTGTTCTAAAAAAGAAAACAAAAACAAAAGAGAAAATGAAACAAATAGAAAAAAAGGAAAGGTGAACCTAAACTGATTCTAATATAAATGAAAAAAGATGAAACAAGCAAAAAAAAGAAAAAATTAAGCAATCTGAATACACTATTATAACCTGTGCCAGGTAATTTAAAAAATTATATACCAGATGCAACATCTGTATATCTCTGTTGTAAGTCTAACCTTAACCTTAAAATTCTTTTCGACCTATTTCCAAATCTTTTTAATAATCTAGTCCGTATCTCAAACCAAGTGCTGCTGCAGTACTAGAATCTGACTCTCCATATATAGCGCCAACAATGACAAGGATGCTACATTTTCATAAAGACACCATCACTCGGATACTTATCTCTCAAGCCACTTGGTGCCGCTACCAGAGATTCTTTTTTTGACTGGGACTCATTTCAGAGCCCATACAATGTATTCGTCTCCAAACATGTGGTTGCTATCTACTGGTCTATCCGGATTTGGTAAGTAAACAATGCTGATCTTTTGGAGAGGGTAAGCCAAATCCCCACTTTTTATGAAAAAATTTTGAAGACCGACAGAAAAATGACAAGAGGTAAAGAGAGACCACTTGAGCTTCAAAACCAATTTAAAGGAGTGTCAGTTTTCTTTTCTACAGTCAAAACCTACTGCCTAATATCTGCTTAATCTTTTTTCAGTAAGTGATAAACTCTGAGCTTGTTGGCAAGTAGTGTATAAGAACTATCTCTAAATGACAAGTGCTGAGACTATGCAGTGAGTGATAAACTCTAAGCCTGTCGGCAAATAGCGTATAAGAACTACTTCTAAATAACAAGTGCTGACTTATTGTCTAGTATATCAAGTGCCAGCTTGTAAGGTCTCTTTTTGCAATAAAATGTTTTTCAAAAAATATAGTTTAAGTGATTGTTGGAAAGAGTTATACAAATTAATTTTATAACTGTAGGTTACAAATTAATTTTATAACCGTAAATAAATCTGAGTATAAATTAAATCAACATATGATAAATAATGACATTATGTAATCAGAAATATATATATATATATAAAATTCAATACATCTTAGCTCTTTTTATCACAATATATGACGGTTTATATAAAGTAAAATTAATATATAACCTTGCTTAAAAAATTCTTAACGAAAGTTCAATAAAATTATACAAAGCCATGATAGCATTCATTGCTACATAACACATGATATATCGATTTCTATTAAGTTTTTCACAAAGCTGCTAAGTTAAACATAACTATCTCAATTGGCAAAACTGTACAAGTTTATAGTAAAAGTTTAAGGAAATTTGGAGTTAGATTTTAGTGATAATTTACCCTGTTACATATTAGTTTTACTTATATCTATAAGTCGTTTGCAAAGAAAACTATAAAAAAACGATTTAATGTTTAAATCAGGTATGCTAATGTAAAGAACATGTTTTATTAAAAGGTTGAACCATTTGCTAAATACTACCATATTTTTATAAGCTTCTTAATATTAGCCGAGTGATGAGACATTATCAGCTCCTGGTTCATATATGTTTGGCAGTGAGGTATTATCAGCTTCCAGTTTATATATGTTAGATAGTATATTAAATAATAAGATATTATTAGCTTCCAGTTCAAATATATTAGATAATGAGATATTATTAGTCTCTGGGTTACATATATTTGGCGATAAAATATTATTAGCTTTCAATTCACATATTTTGGATAATGAGATATTATCAATGTCTGGTTCTTTATTAGATTCTGGTTCACAAGTTCTATTTAAATACCCTATATAGCAAGAATGTACTTTACATGAACCCAGCATGTTAGATACTAATAATATATAGAATACATTTAATAATGATAATATATCTGACATAAACAAACAACAAAATGTCGAATTTAATGATCAAAAAAATCTTGAAATAACTCCTGGCTTAAAATTTCAAACATGGGATCAGCTTGATCGTTATATTAGAATGTATGCAAAGCAGAATGGGTTTGTGTTAATTATTATTGGATTTGAGTCTAATAATACTACCCAAAAAGACAGCTATTGTAAAAAATCAAAAACAATCTCAAACAAAGTGGTTGGGGTGTAAATAGTTAGTCAACGCAACTTGTCCGAAAACTATAGAAGAAATTAAAATTACTTCTTGTTATCTTGAGCACACCAATCATGAAATCTATCCTGATACTATTACATTTGCCTCTCATTATCGACAATTTCCTGATGAAGTAAAACAAGAAATTAAGTATTATATTTAATAACAAGGCACAAGACCCAAACTGGGTTGTTCATTGGAAATTAGAACCTATTTCAAATTCTTTGAAATTACTTTTTTGGATGGAACCTAATTAAGTTGAAATGTGGATTCTCTTTATAGATATAAATAATTACAACTGAAGCTGTCTTGTTGCTCAAGCATTGATGAATAACAAAACTACTACTAGTTTCGAATAGGTTTTTTCTAAGCTTTTAGAGTCTACTAGCTGTTAACCACATATTCTTATTATGGATTTTGATATTGCAAATGAAGCTGTGATTGAAATATCATGCCTGAAACTTATTGAATGAACTGTATATATTATATTGGCCAGAACCTTATAAAAAATCTAAAAAGTAAACTTGAATCAGATTGGGATGAGTTTATAAAAAGCTGGTACAAAATGTGTAATAGTTTATCAAAACAAGATTTTGAGTCTGAATAGGAGCTGCTTATTAATAAATATCTAGCCACAAAATTTTATCTTGAATGAACACTTTATAGCACCAAAGAACGATAGGTGTTAGCTTGGATTTCAAATAGATTTACTGCTAGAGTTCAGTCCACACAACGTGTAGAAGACATTAATGGAATTATCAAATCTAATCTAACAAGCAGAACTAGTTTATTCAAACTTGCTAGTGTTCTAGACTATCAACTTGCTTGGGAATCGATATATATTCATTATATTAATTGGTCTTAAGCTTATGCTAAACCTACCAATATATCTCAATCTGCCTAACTATTGCCCAAAGTTGATAAATAGCTTTCAGAATTTTTGACTCTGCCTATTTTATTTTTACAGAGAGTTAAAATAGTAAAAGCTCTTTGGTACAATGCAATATTATTTCCTAAAGAAAATATTAATATTAATCTAGAAAAAATTGAAATTGGCTTCTATGAAGACCTTGATGATTTTCTAGCAACAAATATCAATGAAAAAGTATGGAAAACTACTTGTTATTGAATATCACATAGAAACTATGTTATTATACTTAAAAATAGTGATTATATTTGTACTTGTATACGACTTGTCAATCAGAGTTTTTTGTGTTGCTATTTTGCAAAAGTAATGACAATTTCTCAAATTGCAACTTTTCATATTCTTATGATTCCATGACATTGGTATCTAGACAAACATTATTCAAAATCTGATGAATTATTAGGATCATAACTATCAATTATCTATAAAAATGATAGTGCTACTTTAACTCCCAACTTTGTGTTAAATTCAACTCTTATGTATCCAAGTTCTGGCATTTCTTTTAGTGCATCAAAGACACTTAAAACTTGTTGTACATATGGAATTGCAAATGGCCTTTATAAGAAAGCCATAACTGTTAGATTGGATGCCGGCTCTACTGCAATGGAAACACTTAATAAGTTTCTAAAAAATTTTATTCAGCAATATTCGGTAAATTCAAATTAGCATATAGTCACTAATACTACTTAAAGAGAAGATCAAAATGCTAATACTGCTTTAAGAGAGAGAGAAGATCAAGATAATGAGTTAAGTGATTTAGACGATGACCAGGAAAATATTATATCATTTGACGTGTCTAAGGTTCAAGATCCAGTAGTCAAAAAAAGAAAAGAAGTACCAAAAGTCAAACATATTAAGAGTTTATATAAAACAACAAATACTAGAAAAGAGAAAGCTGTATGCCTTTGTTTTCACTGTAAGCAGCCTAATCATTATGCTAAAACTTGTACTGCTAATCTTTAATAATGATAATAAAATTAGTATAATTATGTATAGAGTCAATTATTATGTATAAGATTAACAATATATAAATTATATAACTTGTATGTATGTATATATGTATAGAGTTAGTATAGCTAATTGATAATTAATTGTATTAATAATCTAAGATTCAGACTTATGCAATTTTGGAGATTTTTCATTATTTGACATATAAGTCTGGACACTCTAGTATTATTTTATTAATAATTTATTCTAATCAATATATCATAAGTAATGAAGCTAGCCTAATATGAGATAACGTTTAGCATATATAGTATAATGCATTTAGTGCTTAGCTTTAAATATATTGACTAGCAATGCAGAGCTTAGTTTTATAACCAGGTTGAATTATTGATGACTTCGCTATTATTAGAGCCAAATATCTAGTTAAGGATTATTAGAAAGAAGAGTAAATGATTATTGAATTGTTACAAAGTAAAAGTATTAATAAAGGCATCACGCTTATTTGTATAATATATATACCTTGAATAATACCAGTACAATAATGCAATAATGCTAAAAAAGGAATCCAAGTTTTTTTTCATCTTCTTTGTAATCAGTATTCACAATTATCATTAGAAGTGTCTGTCATGTAAAGTAGTACAAACTAACAATAAACTTATCGATCGATCGATGTGCTCTTAATTTGGTAAGTATCATACAATATTACTGAAGTCAACTTAGAGTCAACATTAAATGACTCGACTCTAACTATCAAACCAAGCTTCATGTTAAAGAAGTTTGAAACCGGTTTATTTTCTCATATATTAAAACCGGTTTAATATGTGAGAATTTAAACCAGTCCAAACTTCAGAATATGCCTAAGCTATTAAAGTTGGCCAATAAGAATTCTTTATTTGATTATAACTGTTTATTAATATGTTACACAAACATAACACAGTTACAGTAGCCAGGGTTACAAATTTATTGCTCCTTATTTTTAAACCACGAAAATTTAGGAATATCAAAATTTAAGCCCAAAAATTTGGAAAATTTATTTTTGAATTTTTCTGGTTCTTGCTTTCAACTCTAGCTATAGTGCATTGTTACAAGTAGACTTATCATATAGTGACAGAGATCTATAAAGAGTCAGAGTAGATATAAAGTAATATGAAAGTGGAATATTACTTCACTAGGGCAATTCAGTATAGTTTATTTATTTATTTTTTTTAACTTAGGCAATCCTGCCTTTATTGTATAAAAAATCTATATATAAAATACACAAGTTTCAAGCTATAGCTTTTAATCTTTTCTTTTCTTCAATATCTCTGCTTCCAACTCTAGCTATAGTGCATTGTTACAAGTGAACTTAGCATATAGTGACAGGGATTTATAAAGGGTCAGAGTAGATATGAAATAGTGTAAAAGTAGAATATTACTTTACTAGGGTAATTTAGTATAGTTTATTTATTTATTTTTTTTAACTTTGGCAATTTTGCCTTTATTTTATAAAGAATCCATATATAAAATACAAAAGTTTCAAGCTACAGCTTTTAATCCTTTCTTTTTTTCAATAAAGACTCATCTAGCTACTCTAAAATACCTAGATATGATCTGCTGCAGCAACTTTTCTTCTTACTTCTGGCTTTTAACTTACTGAAAAATTTCTTGTTAGATTTTTAGATAGTAGTCACTAGCCTTGTTAGGATTGTCATTTTTTCTCTTTTACTTTTTTCTTTTTCAAAGAGTAGTAGAAAAAAGAGGAAATATAAAAACAAGCAAACAAATAAAAAATAAAACTAAAAACATGAAAAACAAAAAACAAAATCAATCCCAACAGCACTAAATTAGCTTGTGCAAAGCCTAAAAAATTATATACTATTTTTAAATCTAGTTTTACTTTAAACTTAGTACGTAGTACATAGGTATAGTTTATTTAAGAGCAAAGATATATAGAGGAGAGTTAGTAAAAATAGAACAAATTTATTGAATAAATTTGTCTCATTTCTACTAATCTTCCCTTATAAGAGGCATCTATAATTTATGTTTAACATGTGTTGTAAATAAGAGGTTGTGAAGGTTGTAAAAGTGGTACCAGATACATATATGCGTATTATCAGATGCATATATGCATCAATCTAGAATTCGTAAAATCAGTGAAAATTTAACTGTCGCATGTGATTATATTTTTATAAAATATTGTATACAAAGTTTTACCTTAATAGTTTTACTTTTTTTATTTGAAGTTTTTTTTAACACGATCCTAAGAATCAAATACTCTTATAACAAATTTTACAACTCTAAATTGCTTTTCTAATTGGAAATGCAAATTTTGCACTCAATACCAAAAAAAAAAAGACAAGACATTGAGCTAATTATTTTACTATCATTATCTATGCACAGAGTAAAAAGTTTTTTTAATATATCTATTATCTAATGTTCTATATTTGAGGTTTGGCTATGAACTTAAATTATTTGATTCCCAACTCAGACTAGGTAGTAATGCCATTAATTTTGAAAAAAAGTTTGGGTCGCAACTCTTGTTGTCCACTGAACACTGCAGAAAACAAATTTATTAGGCTGAATATTTAATCTGTCTTTAATACCTCTCTTTTGCTTTTGACGATTATAACTATTTAAATTTGATAGCAGTTTTCTTTCACATCTTTTTTCTATTTAATACATACCTTCTAGTGATTTCCATCTAGATTAAGCCAGTACTATAAGCTTGAACAGCATTCACAATAATGGGCAAAAAAGCAAAACAAGTTCTTCCACTTCACAAGATCTTCCACTTCACAAAGTCATCATGGTAGCTCTGGTGGCATTGGCAAGTTGGCCTTAACTTTACAATATATGTCCATGGGTGCTATGAAAAAAAAGGATGCCTGGGCCTCCATTTTTTGTTATGATAAATACCCTTGATTTGATAAACGATCTTCTACTGCTTTCTGATATATTAAACAATTTTCGTATATTTTATTAATTGAAATAATAAATACAATTGATTCTTTAAACTATTTTTTTACCAATTAAAATTTACTCTAACTGACTGACTTAGGTGCTTGAGAACACCCAAATAAGACTAGAATTGAATTTGATGAACTGATTATTAGATAATACTAGAAATAGAAGGCAATTTAAGTGGTATGTCTATGTAATATTTCTATAATAAAATGTCTAAAATTATTTTTAAATTATCATAAATTTATCAATTCTAATATTTATTAACAATTGAAAAATACTATCACTAATTGTAATCCAACATGCAAGCAGCACCAGAAATGGTTAGTTAATTGGATAAAGCTAAATTGAAAGCTTAACCGTAATGAATTAAATACAACAGCATGTATAGCAAATTTTTTGTGATAGTATGTACAGATCTCATAAAAGGCAGAGGTAATAATGAATTTATACAATATATTAAGTTAGAAGGAAAAAAAAAGAACATCTTGGTTAGTGAATATAGTGACTAGACGAAAAAGTAAAAATGTGAATTTACCTTAAAAGATAAAGAAACTATATACAGTATAATTAATTGTTAAAATAAATTACAGACCTATTTTTAATAAAATCTAATATCCATTATAATCTTATTCATTATACAGGTATCGTTATGCCCAAGGCAATTTGCACCAATGAAAAAAAAGAAATTCTGGTTAGTGATGTAGTAACCAGGCAAGAAAGTAAAATGCGAATTTACTTTAAAAAGATAAAGAAACTATATATAATCAATTATTAATATAAAATTATAGACCTATTTTTAATAAAGTCTAAAATCTGTTATAACCTCATTCGTTATATATACAAGTATCATTATATCTATATTTAGCTTACTAAAAGAGCAATTTGCTTCAATGGACACCAAAAAAAGGTCCAAGTAGACTTCATAATTGTTTCTTGGTTGTGTTCCTAATAAAAACAAATTTGCTACCTCTGATAATATACTATAATTCTTTTTTTGTTTGTATGAATTTACTATTCTAGATTAGATTTTAGCACGTATATTAGGGACTAAATGTGTGTATTTTTTTACTTGCAAACTCATTAGATATTAGACCATGATGCTTTAAAAAAAAATAATATAAAAATTGATAATTTCTTTGAACTGTTTATAAATTTTAAAATTCTTTTGTAAATAAAGAAAAATATCAAGAACCTTATTATTTGCTTTAATTTATATCTCGATCCCGGTGTATTTAAAAATAACACATTAGAAAAATCAATTAGCAATGGTTTGATTAAATAAACTCATCTATCTTGTAAAGGTTCTCATCTTAAAATTTAATATTATCAATTAACTTTACACTTACGGACCAAATAGGCAAAAGTCGGGAAGTACTAGCTCAAACCAAGCTCAAAGATACAATTGCCGAACTAACTAGGGAGTTGCAGCAACTTAGTCTATTAGAACAAGGAGAAATGATCACTAATATTGATAAAGAAAAAAAAGAAAAGATTCAATGTGAAATTAGATTATCAACAAAAGCTTTACATAAATTAGAATATCAAAAACATCAATAGCAGAAGTATAGATCCCAGAAAAAACAGAAGCTTCTGCTAATAGAAAGGCAGTTTAAAGAGGCAAGTCTCAATACGCAGCTCGTTAGGCCAACAGTTGGTCGCCCAAGTCTAGAAGAACAACAACCAGGTTTATTAGAAGCTATTGTTTAAATTGTTTCTCTGGATGGGCAGGCTGATAAAAGACAGCGTTTAGAGATCATATGGTCTGTCAAAACCTTAGACCAGCTCCAAGAAGCATTAACAAATATAAACTATAAACTGTCATGCTCTGCAGCATATCTTAGGCTAATTCCAAGACAGAATAATAGTGAAGAAGGAAAGCGACATGTTAAAATGGTGCCAGTGAAGCTTCTAAGGTCACAAAATTCAGCAAGAAGAGCCCATGAAGATACTCATTTCTGTGCTGCTTTAATAAAAAATGTGAAAGAAATGGTATCAGTATTGGGTCTCAAGAGTACTTTAGTAATATCCCAAGATGATAAAGCATAAATACCTCTTGGTTTAGCCGTGGCCAACAAACGAGGTTGTTATAATTTAAAATAAGATAGAATTACTATTTAAAATATAAATAAAAATATAAAGCTTACTAATAATAATTAACAATTCATATAGTGCCGATTTTTATAAGGCTGGAATACTGAGTAGAACTGCCAGATCATGATTGGGTTGTTGCTAAAAGGCATAAACTAATTTCTTCGGTCTATGCAATATTGGATATACAAGAGGGTAAGTATGGGCAAGCTGAAGCAGTCACATATTCAGGTCCAACATTTATAAGGATCCGTAGTGGTAAACATGATAGCAATACTGCTTATTCCCACAATAAAGATTTTGATAACTTGATGAATGAGGAGAAATTGCATAACTATACTACAACAATGGATGAACAACCTGGTGCTGATAAGTGATGGTAGTCCTGATAAGAATTCTAGATATAGAAAACCAATTTAGATGATAATTGAACATTTTGATAAATATGATCTTGATACCATTATTGTAGCATGCTTTGCACCATACCAGAGTTCATCTAATCTGGTTGAAATGCGAATAGCACCTTTAAGTCATAACTTAGCTAGTGTTATACTTCTATATGATATTTTTGGATCACATTTAGATGCACAGCTAAGAACAAATAATAAGAAGTTAGAAAAGCGTAATTTTAAAGCTGCTGCAGATATTTTAACATCAATATAGGAAAGTATAATTATAGATAGCTACCCAGTTCTTGTTAAGTATCTAGATCCTTCTAATAAATATTACAGCCCAAGTGAAAAGTCAGTAACTTGAATTGAAAAACATGTAATGACTTGTCGTTATATTATTCAAGTCACGAAGTGTGATGATCCAAGTTGCTGTAAGCCTTTTCATAGTGGGATCAGACAAATTCTCCCGAATCAGTTTATTTCTCTACCACTTGTAGTTCAGCAAATGCCCTATAGTATTTGCGTAGCAAAGATAAATGAATCTGACAATACAACCCACTTTAGCTCTTTTCTTTTATCTGTATTAATGGAAGGTAAACTAACTCCTCTAGATATGAATATATGATATCTTCCTTTTGATTGGTATTGCCTAACTGTTAATAAATCAATTAATAAATTTATTTGTTCTTACTATAATTGGTACTTTGCTTTAAAAAGAACTTTAAAAAGCCATACCAAAAAATGTTCACTAGGGTTTCTCAAAGTCGAATTGAATCAAATATTTACATATTTGAATTTAATCAAATCAAATAAGCTCTTGATTTGAATTTGATTTGATTAAATCAAATTCAAATCAAATCAAATATATTTGCAATTTTTATTAAGTATTTTCAAATCGAATCGAATATTTTGTCAATTTGAATTTGATTTGATTTGAAATTTCTGTATTTGAATTTGATTTGAGATCAAATATTTGATTGAATCAAATCAAATTAAATCAAATTGCGGAACCCTAATGTTCATGTAATAAATCTAATTTATCTGTAGAGGCTGCTTTAGAATTCTCAGTGGTATATATTCACAACTATTGACATGGTGAATTCTTGGTTAGTAACGAAAGTAGTAAAACTATGTGGGTGGAAGAAGAGGCAGTACTAGAAGATGTGTTAGAAACCTATCATCAGCAGGTACAAGTTCAAGAAGAATTGGTTGCAGATAAAGTGTTAATAGTTAACTAAGATACTTTGGAAAGAATGCGAGTAGACAAATGAATAATTTAGGGTTAGAGTACTTTTTTAATACAATATGTAGATTAAATACTACTGTATGTTACTATTGTTGCATTGTCCATTACCAAAAATATATATATATGTATTTTACATTCTCGTACAATATATTATGTTTTAAAAAAAAGTTTTAAATTTTACATTTTTGCTAAAAACCTCTCATTTCTGTAAATTATGACTCCTGGGGTTCTAGGTGCCTTACAAACACCTAAATTCAATCTCAACATCTTTTACAACTTGGGAATCAACCTCTTACCTATTCGATAGTTAATTTATGCTTCAACTCCCAAATTGTTGTATATTTGTCAAGCTTTAAAAAAGTTTTATTTATTATCTAATTTTTTAAATAAAAAGTCATGAAAATGTGTATTAACTTGGTAGTAGATCCAAAGTATATGAATTAACTCAAAGCATGAAAACTAATGGATATATGATAGTATTTAATAAGTTTTTTAAAACTATTTCTTGATTCAGAAGAGTTAGATAACATTTATAATTCAGAATATGGAGGTGAATCAAGCAAATTTTTTATAATAAAATTTTTTCTTAACTTTAAACAAGAATAATTTAACAAAAACTTGACAAAATTTAATAAAAATTTTTTAAATAATTTTTACAAACTTGTAGAATTAATTTAAAAAAATTTTTATTAAATTTGATTAAGTTTTTGTTAAATTATTCTTGTTTAAAATTTTAAAAAAACTTACTAAAAAAAATTTGCTTGGTTTCTATTGACTCAACCTCATATATAAATGTAGGTAAAAAAATTAATACATAGGCATTAGATAGTTAGGTTATGTATACACACAAATGACTGGTGTGTAAATAATCGAGCTTGTGAATAGTGCAAATAATTAAGTATATGAGTGTATGAGTAATTAAAAATGCGGGTGTTCGAATAATAAATGTGTGGATATGCGAATATGTGAAGATAAATAAATTATTGAATATATTGGTGTATGAATGATCAAACGTGTAGACATACAAATAATTAAATGTAATATGTAGATATATGAATATACAAATGATAAAAGTAAGGTGTATGAATGATCAAATGTATAAATACAAATGATAAAGGTGAAGGTATACAAATAAATATATAAGTGTACAAAAATATGTGTAGATATGAATATAATACATATAAATAAAATAAATAAATACTATATATATATAGATAAATAATTTGAGTAACATTTGTAAAATATATAAAGAATAAAGATTTTGTTATTTTGTAAATTAAAATTTTTGAAATTTAAAAATGCCACCAGAACAAAATAGAGGTTCTTGCAAAGTTAGAGATTGTAATAATAATAATGCAAGACATTATAAATTTACAGAAAATGCATTTCAAAAATCAAAAGAAAAAAATACATTTGATAATTACAATTATTTAGTAATAAATAATCAATTATGTGATGCTCATTATTTAAAAATTGTAGAACCTGATAGACATAATAAAAGAAAATCAGTAGACTTTGAGAATAAAAAAATTTCTGATATTTTTATAGTTTCTGAAAATATTGATAATGAATGAAAAAATATTTTAGCTAATATTACTGATGATCAAGTTATTTTAAATAAGAGTGATTTTACAAAATTAATTGATAGGATAAATCAATTAGAAATACAAATTAAAACAAATCAAGAATTAATTAATAAACAAAACTTAACTATTTCAAATTCAGGTAATATTATTTTTTAATTTTCATATTATATTTTATTATTTATTTAATTATTAATATTTAAAATTATTAATTAGAATTAACATTTGAAAATAAACTTGATTTACTTTCAAAAGTTCTTTTTAAAGAGCAAAGAAAATTAAATCATTCAATAGAATTAGATTTTAAAAAATTTTCAGAATTAATTACACAATCTAATTTTCAACTTGATGGGTTTTTTGATGAAGTTTTTAATGCTTTAAGTCCAAGATATAGAGATTATCAAACTCGAGAAAATAATAAAAAATCAGCTGTAGGATTTTGTTATCTTCTTGCTAGAGCTCGAAATAAATTTGCAAATGAATTAAAAATAGAAATTGGACTTTATTTATTAGCATCTGGATGTAGTTCTTCTGCAATAGATACATTAGCAAATTTAAAAATTTCAGCATGCTATAAAACAATAGATGATTATAAAAGAAAAATAGTAAAAGAGCATTCTATAAAAATTTCTGAATATTTTAGAGCTTTTGTAAGTATTTTTAAATAATAATTTGATTTATTTTTAATTTTTAATTTTATTAATTAATTTATTTTTTTAGCAAAATACTATGCATATTTTTAATATTGATGATTATCATTCAATTCATTCATATCGACGACCAAAATTAGCATCATTACATAATGTACATCATATAGCAACATGTATTACAAAAAGAATTGAAAATTATCCTCCAATTCCAGCAACATATAATGGAGTTTCATTTTTTAATCCATTAAATATTGATGCAAGTTTAATTAACAAATATTTAATTGAAAAATATATGGATCATTTAGATATGTTATAATACTCGAAAATTTCAATGAGCTAATCAAACTATACAAAAATTTTAACATTTTGATTGTATAGAACTTCTTACAATTCATATTTATAATGATGCAATTATTGAACAAAAAGATGAAAGATCAATGAAAAATATTCAAATTATTAATATACAAGAACAACCATTAAAATCAACATCAGACTATATTACTGCACTTTCAATGATAACAGATATACTATCATTATATAAATATTTAGATCAAAATGTTTTACTAGTTATAGCAGATTGGCCAGGACAATTACATATTCAAAAAGCTATTATTCAATTACAAAAACAATTAGAATATCAAAAAAATAATCCAGTATATCAAATTACTATTTCACCAAAAATAAAAAATTTTCTTACAATTTTGGGTCCTTTACATGTTTCTTTAAATTCAAGAGAACATATTATGATAGTTCATTATGAATTTTTTAACAAATTATATAAGTTTGTATTTGATATAAAAAAGAAAAATTTATCAAAAAATCCACAACCTTATAAAATTAATCTTTTATTAGAGTTAGCAAGTGAAGGCTAGAAACAAATTAGTAATGTAATACTTTCAAAATTTTCTAAATTATGCAAAGATATAGAATATAGAATACTTATTGATCTTTTAGATAATTTAATACCAGCAGCTTTAGATATATATGTACTTATTTTTAGATCTGGATCATTTGAAGAATATATAGAAACAATTTTTCAAATTTGGACATTTGCATTACATTGAAATCAAAAAAATTATAACAAAGCATCTTTAGCTTTTTTATCTGATTATTTTTATTGGAAAGAAACTAATCATCCTTTTGCTGAATTATTAAAATTTTATCTTATATATTTTAATGATTATTTTGTTGAAAATGTTTATAGTAAAATTCAAGCAACTACAACTTCAAAAGATTTAGCAGATACTATAAGAAAACAAACATTTATATTAAATAATCATAATTATTCTTTTATAAATTCTTTTAAAAATACACGAAAATATTCTTATTTTTCATCAACATTAGATATATTAATTAAAAAAATATCAATATTTTTATTAGAAGCATTTTCTTCTATTTATAAAAATATTGGAAAAACTAAATTTAACAAAAAAAAAAAAAAGTTTATATTATCAAATCTTCAACAAACAGTAGATATTAGATGTTTTCCTACTGTATATTATTCATCATTTCCACCTATATTAGATCAATGTGATGAATGTAAACAAATATTTATAAAAACAAATGAATCAAATGGAATAATTTTAATTTGTAGACAAGGATATCATTTAGATTGCTATAAAAAAATAGAAAATAAATGTAAATATTGTATTCAATATTATAAAAGAGGAGTTTTTGATAATGTTAAATCATTTATAGAAAGATTAGAAAATGATAAAAAAGAAAATATAAAAGAAAAAGAAAATAATGATGAAAATAAAAATGATGAAACTGATGAGAATAATGAGAATAATGAAAATAATGAAAATAATGAATCATATTTTTTATCTGAACAAAATAATATTAATATAAAATATCAAAATGCAATATCTAATATATAAAATCGGTAAATAAATAAATAAATAATATTTTACAATTATAATTATAATTTATTATATATTTTTATTTTATACACTTAAAAATTTATTCATTTATATATTTTTATTTATATATATACATATTTATTTATTTTATATATACCCACAGCAAATATTCAAATAAATAATAAAAAAAATAAATAAAATCTTTTGTTCAAATAAATACATCATCAATTTCAATTAAAATTAGATTATTCGAATATACCCACTTATGCATTTAATTATTCACATATTTACATACACCCACATACCGTATAGTTCCGAAATTAAGCACTACCCTTCTACCCCAATTTTTTGAATCTCAGATTAATGGGAGTAATTTGGCCAAAGATCTTATTACAAATTCCACTAATCTGAGATTCAAAATTTGGAATAGAGGGGTAGTGCTTAATTTCAGAACTATACAGTATTTATTGTCCACTTCGTAGATAATAATTGATTTACTTCTAGTAATATTTGCAAAGTTTAGCTTTGCTACGTTCGTAAGATATCTTTTTTTCTTTTCTTAATAAACAACTTTTGTTAGTAACTACAATAGCTTAAAATTTAATTATAATATTAAAAAAGTAAAAAAATAATTAAAAAAATAGACTTCTTTGAATTAGCCCAAATTAAAAACCCAGGTAATAAATATAATTGATTGATTTTCTAATAGGATCCATTACTGCATTAAGACCTAAAGCTCTACTTCATAGTTGTAGATTAATGCTTACTAATAACCTTAAAAACTTCTTTTCATGATATATAACATTCTAATCTTTACTTCTTCGTTCCTGGTTTTGTGCGATCAAATGACATATGTTAACTTAAATTGAGAAATAATGCATACTATATAACACGAAAATAAAATCTATACCATTAAATAACTATTTTCTTTGGGCTTAAGTTCCTTTACTCTGCTTCGAATCAGGGACGATAATTTCCTGTGACTCACAGATAACCACTTAATCACAGCCAACTACAGAAATAATTCTTAGTCACTACAGAACATTACAGAATTCTAAAAAAAATAAATCAACACAATTTACGAACATGCCCTTTGGAAAGTTACGGAACTCTTATAGTTTTGAAATTAGATATCATGATTAATAAATAAATTTTCACAATAAATCACAGAATTTACCTTAATCATATCATATTAAATTACAAAATTTGTTTTTAACTACCGCAGAAATTCATCATCCTTGCTCCGGATATAAGGCAATACAAGAAATTTAGTAAAAATTATATTCAAATTAAAATTTGTATTAGATCAAGATAATTATAATGCCACCAATACTTTAACATAAGCTTTCGCTCTAATTCTCATAGTTTATATAATTTATGGTATAACTCTTCATTACATGTCTATTTGCTTATAAATTCTTGCTATATTATTTAAAAGATAAGAGAAAACAAATTTATAAGCACGTTAGTAATCAACACAAAATGAGTGGAATTTCAACCAACTTCATTTACTTCGCGTTCTGCCTTTCTGAAGATATTAAGGCCGATAAAACTTTTGTTTCTTATTTAGTTTTTTTAGCTTCTGCATCCTATTGCATCCCAAGATAAAAAACGGTTGCTTTAGAGGTAAAAAAATAGAATATTAAGTCCATTGTTATATTTACATATAATAAAAAAAAGTTTTGTATATTGTAACAATCTTTACTAATAAAAGTACTTTAAAAATTACAATTGACTGTATAAAAAAAAGATCATCGCCAATCATATTTACTCTAATTTTGGCCAATCAAAACGAACTTCTGCTATGCTAGAATTACCAGGCCAATTTTAATATCCTTTCTGTATTAAATACAATTTGATGAGCTCTACAACTTTTGTTAGAAGTCGAAAAGTGATTTACTTAGTATAAAAAAAAGTTTTAGATAGAGATGTTGTACTTTCGCACTTATAGTAAAATTTATATATAAAAAAAAAATTTTTTGTCTAGATGACTGGTGAATCATCTATTAAAGAGATTTAAAAAAATTTAAAGAAAAAAAAGAATTTAGAAATTTAGAATTTAAATTATTAAAAAAATTTTCCATTAATTCGGGCATATCATCCATAAATATTTTGATACTATGAGAAAGGATTTAAAAAGATTTAAAGAGATTTATAGAAAAAAAAGAATTTAGAAATTTAGAGTAAAAAGGAAAAAAAGAATTTAATAGGCGATTCACCAGTCATCTAAACAAAAAAATTTTTTTTTATATATAAATTTTACTATGAGTGCGAAAGTACAGCGTCTTTATCTAAAACTTTTTTTATACTAAGTAAATTACTCTTCA
>CAJVPY010002105.1:0-17086 GCA_910591965.1 Dentiscutata erythropus | reverse complement strand
CTTTACAACAAATATATATGTAGATCTGTAGATCAATTTTAATTATCACCTTCAAAACGTTAAAATCCGCCCATATGAGTCCACTCGTAATATTTTATTTATTTAAAGAAGTAACAATTGGACTATTAGATCTGGTGTTACTTATATCAGTCAAAGCATGACCTTTCTTCAAATATGTTTATAGATAACGGACAACATTCTTTCTAAATCATGTTCTGAAGGCCATTTCACCAATCATATCCAAAGTACAGAAAAATCATACCAATTGGTAAAGGTTTATCAATGATATACAGTATTATGAACTTTAAATTGATTAGATGTCGAGTTTGAAAGGGAATCGATAACGATTCTACGCAGGATTAGATTAGACACTATGCATTTTATAGAGAAAGCTAGTGATAAGATATGTTTTTTGGTTATGGGTTAACATTCCGAATATATTTTTCTGAAATGCCATTTCACCGAAGCCATAATACTGACTACCCATTTTACCGACGACATCTCATTTCCCCGATGTATCATTTAATCGGTGGCAAATTTTACCGATAAGTTATTTATCAACCATTACCATTTCTCCGAACCTATTTACTGACATGTCATTTTTATTTGATACCTTTTTTCTGACAATCCATTTCTTCGAAACTATAGCGTTGAAATCTCCTTTGCTGATGGATGTTCACTAAATTTAAATACAACAAAATAAGCTTCATCACGGCGACTTTTTAGAATTGATCCAAATTAAAAACCCCGAATTACTATTTAATTATTGTAATTTTACATATGTTACAGTTTATTTTCGAAGAGAAGGTTGTCAGAAATAGTTTTTATTGGGAAAATACGATTTAGGGAAAAGACCTTGTTGGTGAAAAGGACTATCATGTCAAAAATCAGGTTATCGGGAATTTAGTTTGTTCGAAAAGCATTCAGTGAAATTTTCTATCGGTAAAATAGATTGTCAAAATATGTTTTGTCAGAAATAGATCGATAAAGTGAGTTCGGAAAGTTGAGCAGCAACGACGTTATGTTTTTTAATTGTTAAAATTATTTTCTCTAATTATTATAGCATACAATAGAAGTCTAATGTTATTAAGGAAATCACTATTGTGTATCATCTTATCACTCTTTAAAGTTTGAAATTATCTTTAAAATTTTAGGACTTTAATGTCGTAAAAAATAATCATCGCTTTCTACTATACAATTTTTATTTTAATCTTGTAATCTATTAAAAAATGAAAAAAAATCCGTACAAACTCTTTAAATCTATTAGAATTAAGTTAAAGGTTTCACTTCGCACCTCTTAGCTCCAACAAATTAGGACTATAAATTGGGTCTCCCACAATTATCTTTTAAAATAAAGTATGGACTTGTAACCTATGAACTATGATAATTATTTCCAGGTACAAGAATCCCATACATAGAAGTTCGCGCATGTGTTTCGGGTAAAGGTGTTCCATGTGTATAAACCGTAGACATATGTTCTTCACGTTTAAGATCATCACTGAGTGTGTCCGATGTCGGTGCTTTATGTCGATTTTTATAAATAAAAAATCCAATAATAAATAACATTACTGCTAAAATAACTACACATATACCAATACCAATTCCAATTCCAATGTATAAATTTGAGGAATTATTATCTTGACTAGTTGGATTAGCTGAGTTTGTTGTTGCTGATATATTAAATGTAGTAACCCAGTTGTAATTCTGTATGTCAAGAATATAAATATTATTTGTATAAAAATTTGATGCAGAGGTTGCGCCTACATATGTAAAATTTAAATAATTTTAATAAATTTTCTTTAGATAAATAAACATATAAAAATTAATTACCGAATGCAAGTATCATATAATTTTTGTATAATGCAGCAGAATGATGTGAAAGTGGTGGTGCACTTGGTCCAGAAACACTTGGAACAAACCATACCCAGGAATTTGTATTTAATACTGCAATATCAGAAAACACATTAATAATTTTGCCAGAACTATCTAATGTTGCACCTCCATATATGACAATATTTCCATCCTGAGCTAAAAATAACAATAGCTAGTAAAATCAATATCAAAATCCAAATTTAACTGTTATTATATGTAGCATACGTACTTAAAACAGCAGAATGATCTGCACGAGATGCTATAGTAGAACCACTAGCGTTCTAAATAAGAGCATATACAGTATTGTAAAAAATCAGATATAATTATTATCAGAAATAACATTAATTGTATATATTACTTTAATAGACCAGGTGTAAGCTTTTGTGTCAAATACTTTAATCTGTATTTTAATAATCAAAAGTAAAACTTAAAATAAATATTTGAAGATTATTGTCGTGGCTGATGCTGAAATTCGAGATCACAATTTGAAAATGTAAGCCCTGTAAAAATACACAACTACTCTTTAATTATCAAATCTAACCCTAAAAAAAAAACGAAAAAAAAGTACTCTAAAAATTTTCAAAAATTCATAAAATAGGCCCAAATTTCAGCATCGACAATTACAAATGCAATAATATTAAGACTAGAGATGTGCCGTATGCAGGCGATGTTGCATGCTACATAATGCTACATAATGCGATGCAAGTTACCTAAAATTTAAAAATGCACATAGCAATTATTATTTAATTTTGATCTATGTCATTTCAGTTTATAGACACTTGTTCCTATCAAAATCAATAACCCGTGAAATCCAATAAAAATTAATCTACCAGGTCCGTTTCCATTATATAAATCTAATCGTTTATATTTTCAAATCTGATAACCTCAGTAATAATCCAAAGTCTGTTCTCTTTTTGAGAGGTCCACAGCAGAATTGCATAATGTATCGTGTGACATAACGTTGCATTATGTGATGCAAAGCCAAAAAAACCTGCATTCGCATATCTCTTAACAGTTACGTAAGACTATTATTCATACCTGTGCTATATCAGTAAAATTTACACTTGTCCGATTTAGCCCACCAATATAAATAATAAGACCATTTGGTAATAACGTTGCAGTATATTCGACATAAGTGATGATAAACTGAGACTGAGTTTGTGTTGACCAAGTCATAGTAGTGATATCAAGTATATTCATATCACTATACCAAATAGTTGTTGAACTATTATAATTTGATCCACCAAAAATAAAAATCTTTCCATTATTATTAACAACAGCTTGTATTTCATTACGAGTTGCAAAGCTAGAATTAAAATTATTAATAGTTGGTGTTGTCCATTGTGAAGTCTTAGAATCAAATTTATATACTGATGATGTATATGAATAAGAAGCTGTATTAGCTACCCATGTTCTTCCTCCGACTAAAAAAACTGTAGAATTATCAATAGGACTAAGGCAAGAGCTACCAAAGGTATATCCTAATGACATTGCAGCATCACGATGCTACGGGGGTGTAGAAATATTAAATGAACTCGATAAATCAAGATACCAAACTTCATTAGAACAACTTGTAGAAGAAGTGCTTCCACCAAAGAAATAAAGTCTAGTACCAACTAATGTACTAGCCTGTTCACGTCGAGGACTAGGTACATTTTGGCAAATAACAAAAAAATATGCCGAGCTAAATATAACAAGAAAAAGGATATAATATAACGATTTCATGATGATATCTGAAGCACAGGTTTTTTTCGATTTTTAACAGCTGCCCTACCTTGTTTATAGCATCAGGAATGCGTCGAGTGTAACCCGGGTTTGCATAAGGAGAGCATCTTCCTGCGTTGCGAATACAAGGTAGAATTTCCAATTATATACTATAATTGGAATTTTACTTTGTATTCGCAACGCAGTCCTTATGCTATGAAAGGTAGGGAAAATCGAAAAAAACCTTAATATCTGATGTTTCACAATAATGATGCATAATTGTTTACTAACCTCCGATTACTATATCAAGATCACTAAATGGTGGTGAAATCATTCTTCTTACAGTCTTACAGTCTTAATAGTCTTAATGAAAATTTTTTGTCGAAATTGTTGAAATTATTTGATGTTAAAATTGGTGAAATTGGTTTTTTAATATTAAAATTGATATAAATTATGCAAAAATTAATTAAACTAAGCTAAATCAAATAGTTGTTTTATATTAAATTTATAAAAATATTAAAAGTATTGCACCTATGGTGTTGTTGGTGTTAATGTTTTTTGCTAAAATTTAAAGGTTAGGATGCGGTTTGAGATATATGAGTGTTATATTTAATAGTTTAAATTTTAGATTACATAACGATAAGGTTTTTTTTCGTACATCAGTTCGTGTAACCCTACGTACATCAAAATTTTTTAAATTTTTATTGGCAACCACCTATACAAATTCGATGAGCTTTTTTTTTTTTTTGTTTTGATTATAAGATATGTAGAATTAAAACAAAAGAAAAAGCTTATCCAATTTGCTTAGATGGTTGCCGAGATATCTTCATTCAAAGTTTGAAAACCGCCTATTAAACAGAAGTACAGTAATAATAACTTTTTTAAAAAATTTGAACGAAATTATCTTGGCGACCACCTGTGCAAATTCGATAAATTTTTTTAAATTTTAATTCTATAGTCTTGTAGAATTAGAATAAAAAATTTCATCAAATTTGCATAGGTGGTTGTCGAGATGTTTTCGTTCAAAGTTTAGTAAAAAAATTAAATCACAGAAACTAATATCATATATAAGCTCTATATGAGGTAGCTTAAATATATCAGTTACATCAAATTAATGAATGATCTACTTATTACAGTTTTCCTTGATTTTTTCCACTATTTCAATAATGTACCAGCCCCTTCAAAGTTTTATTTCTGAAAGCTCTCGTCCCGATGCATCTACTGAAGCACTTTTTATGTCACGAATTTGCGAAGACATAATTCCGAAATTTCCAGCGTCGATGCGAATTTGTGGTCAAGTGCTATATTCTGCACTATGTTTTTTAAAATTCTGTGACTTTTTTTAGAATTTTGTGGTATTCTGTGGTAACTAAGAGTGATTTCTATAGTTTGCTGTGTTTAAGTGAAATTATGTGGTTTTCTGTGAATCACAGAAAATCACCGTCCCTGATTTGTGGCAGGGACACAGAATTTTTTCGAAAGAATATTCCAATTTCGAAAGTATTAGCTACCCATTATTTAAACGGTTTGTTTATGAATTTTTAAACTTAATATTACTAGACATAACAATTTCCATCTATTAAACTTCCTTTTGTTGAGGTCTCTAGTATTCGATTTACGAGTCATGAAGTTATATTCTTGCGACAAAAGATCGATTCAAGTATAATGAATAAAAAAAAGGTTGAAACGAATTGAAATACGTAATTATTACTACCAGTAATCTCGTGAGTGAAACAGTATTCCTCGCTCGCCCTACGATGAGTAAATTAACTTTGTATACATAAGTGACGTGATGTAACTTTTTTTGAAAATACTTATTATATAATTGATATTTATTAACTATATACGCTTCCAAGTATTTTGATTTCGACTTAGTTTCATTTAGTTAAAGTGGGAAACAAAACTTAAGGCACTTTACTTATAAGCTTTGAACGATCACTTAAGGGCGTTCACTAATAAGACGAAACAAGGAATTCTTTAATTCAAATTAATTTATACTTTTGTTTCTTTATCGTTAACAAACCAAGTCTTTTATTGGTTATAGACATTTATAATCAGGGATCGAATTTATAGACAACAGGATCTTTATGAAGTATCTTGCAATTAGTTCCACAATCACAATTCGGGTGAATCGATTTACTACACAATAGAGTTTCACAACTCACATTCAGGTAGAAAGCTTTATTAAGTATTGATTTTTACATCATAAATTCAATCATCCGTATGCTAATCTTTAAATTTTTCAAATTTTAGATCGTTTGGATAGGCAAGAATTTTACAATCACGAAGTTCACAACTGAGTTGACTAGCTTTTGTTAGTGTTCATATTTTACACAATTAAATTATTCGGGTGCGTTTACAGTATGCTTCTGGATTATTACAATGTTCGGGTAGATAGTTTTTGGTTCTCTGCAATTCGCGTTTGGATGCATAGTTTCATCAAATCTGGATTTTACAATTCACAAACTTTCAAGCGATTCTCTTGAAAGCAGATTCTAAATTTCAAAAAAAGGTATGTACCTTTCATTCCGTTATCAAACTATCTCATTTGATCAGTTGTTTGATTTTTAACATAAAATTTTCACTGATCTTTTGGGCAGATAGCTTTACTAGGTTTCAAGTTTTCAAAGCAAAGATTGTTTGGATAGCTGAATCTCAAATTTTCTACTTTAGATAACTTTGATGGGCTGTTCTACTAAGCCTCGGATTTCTTTGCGATTGACGTTAAGTCTAAATTTTTCTCGATTTTCAAGTTTATGCGATTGATATTAAGTCTTCGATTTTCAAGTTTATATTGATAGCTTTATTGATCTTAAATTTTACGATTACATCTTTCAGATATCGTTTTATAATTCATGTTATCCGTATTATAGTATTATCAATTTAGCTTTTCATAATTCACGTCGTTTAGGTAACGGTAATCAGATCGTATTCGGGAGATCATCTTTACTAAGATTTACAATTTACTGAGCTTTTGGGTCTCGGGTTTCACAATTTAAAGTCAAATTAATAGCTTTTAGATCTATGGCTTCATAATTTGCATCACATATTTGTAATTTTTAATTCCTTTTTTTATAATAAAGGGTTACATTAAAAAATACCATACAAATTAAATCGAAATCGCGTGAATGTTATTTTATTTTTTATTAGAATAAAAATTTAATAATTACATCCGTATTTGTACCATGGAAACTATACTACCCTCGTAACAAATCCAACATCATAAGATCACAATGACTACGTTATAATCATAATCGTATTTTTTGCCCCTTTATAGAAATATTGAAAAACTTTTTTCGGTTTGATTTCAATGTTCACGAATCTAAAATTTATTCTCTAAAAAATCAATTCTAAAAACATAAAATCGCAATTCGCTTACGTTGTTTGAAGCCTTTGTCCAAGTTCAAAAGTGCACATTTCGTGTTCTAACAATAACTTAAAAAACAACTCAAATTAGTTTTCGTTTGAATCGCCCAAAAATAAGAGAACATTCACATCGTTCGATCGTTTTAGTACTCCGCTCATATTCGATCCACAATCAAATGTTCATAGTTTGCATTACTAAGGAAAAGTAGTTTTATTAGAAAAAAAAAAGCAAGCCCATAATAAAGGAATAAAAAAAGCAATACAGCACTTATCATTTGCTTTTTGCTCAATTCTTAAATATATCGCAGTTCGAAATCTCAAAAGAGAAAAAAGTGTTAATTCCTCTTGAAAAAAAAATGAGAATGAAAGAATAATAATCTAGTATTCACCGTTCTCAGTTTTTCATCCAGATTCAAATATTTAAAAGCTCTCGACTTGCATTGCAGCAAAGAAAAGATCTACAAAAGAGAAGCATTAGTGTGGCGGCCCTTTCCGACCACTAATTGGAGTTATCCAAAATCGCCGGGATTGTTATGTCTTCTCCTAGTATGCCGTTTAGACGCTTTTGAGAGAAAATATTTTTTTTTGTATTTCCTCATGTGCCCCTGCCACGCACATAAGAGTCGTAACCATCCATAAATTCTAGTTCCATTATGTGTTGTTACGTCCTTTTATAAGCAAAAAGGTTCCTTATATACTTAATATTCGATCTAGATTAATTGCATCATAATTAATCACACGATAGTTAATTTTACTTCAATCACATAATTAATTAATCATCCGCTACTTATCTTTTGATTCTTGATTGATCATGGTTACACGCATTAAACCATCGATTAGTAAACCCGAATCATGCCGTACGATAACATCATAGATCCCGTTGAAGGATCAATTTTGCCGTAGAACCGATCTTGACCATGACAATTAGTTTTAATTAAGAAAAAAAAGAAATTCAGAACAAGAAAATGAAATTGGTAACTTATCGTTTGCTCCCGCAAACCCAGTAATTCTCCGTATCGGTACAGCAACAGAACCAAGAGTTGTGACGTTAGAGCGCCAGAATTTGAGTCTTTAAGTTAAACTCTCGATTGGTGCCCACCACTAGTGATTGGCGCCGTAATCATGTGATGTTAATTGTCACATGATACAATATAAAAAATCAACAATTAGATTGTTGATTATTATATATTTTACCACGTGACAATTAGCATCACATGATTACGGCGCCAATCACTACCCACCACTTTGTAAAATAAAAAAGCAAAATAGCATCACTTTTTTATTTAACGTAAAAGATTATACTTGTTGGCAAACTATAAATTCTCAAAATCCCAAACATAGTAAAATTATCCCAATAGTTTTGCAACAAGTATATAAAAGATACATAGCCAGCTCTTTGTTTCCGAACAAGCAGACTTTAATAACAAAGTTGAAGCGCCTGAATTTGAGGATTGAAGTGGTTACTAAGCTGTCAAACCCACTGTCAAACCATTAATTCTTTTGAAAAGGGCCGCAGCTTAACCGAGAGTGGTCTCCATGCGAAGTTAGAGCGCCTTAAATATGAAAAAAAAATAAATAACTACGAAAATAATTAAAATACAAAAAAGACAATAAAAAAAAAACCAAATTTGAGACTTGAAGTTAAACTCTCGATTAGTGCCCTCCAGTAATCAATAGTTACTCTTACTTTGTAAAATAAAAAAGCAAAATTGCATCACTTCTTTATTCAACATAAAAGACACATAGCCGGCTCTTTTTTCAGGACCAGCAGACTTTAATAACAAAGTTGAGGGCCGCAACTTAACCGAGAGTGGTTTCCATGTGAAGTTAGCACCAGAATTTGAGACTTGATCCTCTCGATCGGTAATCGCGTTGATCCTACTTTGTAAAATAAGAAAATAAAATAAGGCTAAATATAATAAAAGAGATAGTAAAATAGAAATTAAGGTAAAGATATATGATTATTACTTAAGTAGCTTTTATATTTTGTCTTTCAAATGGTTTTCAGCTATTTATTACAACGCGACTTGAGAAAGAACCACGTCTGTATTAACAATAACAGAATTTAAATTTATTTTTAGTCAAGATCGACATCATGCAAATCAGTAAATAATACCCAGGGCCACGGAAAATTTTGGAAATAAAATTTTCCAAATTTTTCTAAATTTTTGCACTTAATCCAAATTTTTATGGTTTACCCAAATTTTTCCAAATTTTTGCCGGTTAGACATGATCTAGCCAATAAAAATTAACGACCCTAGCGTCGCCCGTAAAAAATGGTAGCCGGATAGATCTGCCGGGTATGTAATTCGGATCTGATTTCGGATTTGATTTCAGATCCGATTACGTATTGGCAATTGATTACAAATCAAAAAAGTCTTTCGTATGTTTGTAAAAATTTTTTACCTGTATTGTCGTTAAACATAAATATCAATAACGAATAAATTTTTTTTTTACAACCGTTACTGTTGTTGCGAATGCAAACAAATGTAAATTTCAAATTTTTATATGCATATTTATTTTGAATTGTTTTTGATTATGTCGAATTTAAATAAAAATTTTCTTTTGTAAATTAAAAGTCTTACTATGTCAAATAAACAAGCCAACTACTGCATTGGATGTCATTCCAATCGATCTAGTGATGATTTCTTGGATGAAAATGGAACTATATTAAAAAAGTGTTTGCAATGCCGAACTCAAATTAAATTGGCACGTTCGAAGAATAAACAAGAACCTGATGTAATAATTGACTATTTGGACATTACCAAAACTGTGTATAATTCTTTAATCTCATTAAATGACACTAATGAGTTTTATGAGTGCGAAAATGAAGGATTGGATATAATATTTTATGTTGAATTGTCATCTTTGCATAATGCTATTTTAGAGAGTAACGAATCACAAAAAGAAAATATTGAATTTGAAATTGGTCACCGTATTGTTTCTCTTGTTTCTGATGGGGATGGGTATTCATGGGCTTATAGAGACAAAACCCAAAAAAAAAGTTCATTTCTTTTAATTTATTTTTGCAATTGTCGAATTGAGCTAGGAAACGGCAAGCAAAACATCCAGAATTAAACAAGCAGCAGGATACTTTTGCTTTTTTAGAATGTTATAACTGTAAGGGATTAATAAACATAGAAATTTTATCAAGCTTAAACTTAGTTAAAGTCAAGTATTCTCATAAAATGTTGCATGCACGACCAAGACATGTTTCAACAACATCAGAAATTAAAAAATTTATTCAGAATAATGTTAATCTTAGTGTTCCTGAAATTTGGCGTCAAGTCCAAGATAATAATATTAATGGATATGAAAATTTTAGTATTCAGCAAGCTTACTACTGGTGGTCTATAGAATTTCGCAAAGTATATATTCGAGATTCTAACTCTATAATATCAGCTAAACTTTTATTAGAAGAATTTGACCAAAGAATTATCGTAGATAATCTTAATTCTTCTACACCTCTTGGATTTTTAACATCTTTATTTAGCCGGCTATTTTATAATAAACTTGATGCAACTTATAGTACCAATGATCAAGCATGTGAATTATATTCACTTTTAGGTATAATCGATGGTGCTGGATTTCCTCTCAGCTATCTCTTGATTTCAGCAGGAAAAAATCAAAATATAACAAATATTCTTTTTCAATGGATGCAAGCTTTAAAAGAATGTGGTTTGCAAAATTTTTCTTTTATACTTACTGACAAGGATTATAGCGAAATTAATGCAGCACGGGCTGTTTGGCCTGAAGCTCATTTACAGTTGTGTATTTGGCATGTACGACGAGCAATAAAACAACAACTGGCTTCTAGTAAAAAAAGTATATATTATAGTTACAATCCAAAAATCGCATATCAGGAATGCTCTGTGATAGATCCAAATTGGGGAGTTATAGATAATTCCAATTCACAAGTAATGTGTCCTTTAAGTCTATGAAAACCTGCAATTGAACTTGTTGAGGATCATTCAAGACGCCATATGTTATTACCAAAACCTGATGGCACTTTTATTACAAATGCAGATGAAATTTGGAAAGAATGTGTTAGCGAAATAATGCAATTTTGCAAAAATAATGATCTGCTTCGATTATGGATTTACTTTTGGAAGGAATGGTATTCTAAAGAAAAATGGAATTTATGGGCTCGAGCAGCTGATAAAAAAATTAGTCATATTAAAACAACTATGACTGTTGAATCACATTGGCGCCAAATTAAGTGTGATTATTTATATAAGTTTTACAAACCACGAGTTGATCATCTGTGTTATATTCTTGTAAAAAAGGTTATTGATCGACAATTGTTTCGAATTCAAATGCTTGAACAGGATCGTGAGTTGGTATCATGGCATAAAGAGTTTAAACAAGAATGGAAAGAATATGAGACAAAAATTACACAATCTAATAATATGAACAAGTATTTTACAGATCCAGTCAAGTGGATATGTGCATACCCTGCATATATTCAAAGCAGGTTTTCTTATGCAAGCATTTGGTCAATTCTGTAGAGAAAGCTAGCCCGATATTTTTTAAAAAAGTAATAAAAAAAATTAATGTTATGTATCATTATTATTAATATTAATTTAACAATATTTTTATATAGGTACAAAGAAATGGAACTTATCCACTGATTTCATCTTATGAAGGTGAACTGGTAAACATGTTTCATCAAGAAAATTTTTTAAACTGTGAACGTCCAGATCATGAATCTTCAAGAATTCAAATAATTCAAAACCCAATTAATGAAAACGAATATAATAGCAATGAGAATGAAATATATGATTATGAAATTGAAATTGCTTATTTATATAGAATATTGGATAAGATATATATTTATTTTTATCCAAGTTTATAAATATATAAAATTCTAATTACAAAATTATTTTCCAAGACTAAAGAACTTTTAGAAGAATCACGCAACAAGCCCAAAGGGCATTTATGGTTAAAAAATGTTCGTTCAAATTTCAAATCACTAGAAAATATGAATAATGACATTGTAGCACTAAATAATCACATAACAATGCCCAGAACATGGAAGGATTTTAATAAAAATACGATGTACTGGGCATAATATTTTTTAGTGTATAGTTAAAATTTGCAATTACATTCTATTTTTTCGAATTTCCAAATTTACTATGTAAAGGATTTATTTAAGCTCAAATATTTTTATAGCGATGGCTAAAAAAAATAATTGTAATTACATTTTAAATGACTATTTTAGCATGCGGACACTTTTCTTTGCAAGAAAAAAATTTTTTATTTTTTATAATTATGTCTAAAAGAAAAGATATAACAAATAAAATTTTTAAAAGATATAAAAATTGAAGCCTTATATTTATTTTAAGTTCAAATATTTTTATAGTGATGGCTAAAAAAAAATAATTGTAATTACATTTTAAATGACTATTTTAGCGTGTGGACAGTTTTCTTTGCAAGTAAAATTTTTTTTATGATTTATAATTATGTTTAAAAGAAAAGATATAAACAAATAAAATTTTTAAAAGATATAAAAATTGAAGCCGCATATTTATTATTCAATAGCAATAACGATAATAGAGAAATTTGTAAATCAAAGTTGCACATAATAAAATCTGAATTACATACCCGGCAGATATGTCCGTCCGGCTACCATTTTTTACGGGCGACGCTAGGGTCGTTATAGTGATCGGGGTATTTTAAATTAAAATATCTTACCAATTATTAAAATAAATTTAATAATTTTTTTTTATTTTAATTCTATATAGATATAAAATTAAAATAAAAAAAATTTATTAAATTTGTTTTAGTAGTTGTCAAGATATTTTAATTTAAAAATTAAAAAAAAGTACTAAAAACTTTTTACCCCTTTTCTACTGAAAAGCCCCCATATGCGTAATTTTTTTTTTTTTTGAATTTTATTCAAATACATGAATACCATTGATTACTTCCTTATACTTTCTAATATCTTCAATATAAATATTATTATTAGAAAAATTTTCATTTACTGTTACGTGTTCAAGCGACTGCTGGTTTATATAATTAATAAACTTGCTAGTATGAATCATACTATCTTTCATATTATCAAAACCATAATTTTTAATTTCTATTTTTTCGTCAGATTTTAAAAAATCAGCCAAAATTTTAGTACTATTTTTCCATTTTAAGATAGTTTCATAAATTTCTATACGTTTTTCTGGATCTTATCCCAACAATTCTTTAAAAGTTTTACAATGCAGGGTGCCCCTTTTTACCGACAAGACATAATTTTGATGTCTGATTTCCCCGATGTATCGGTAGTAAATTTTCACGATAAGTCATTTATCAGCAATTACCATTTCTCCGAATATTATTTATATAATAGCCTATTTTATTGGCATTTCGTGTTTATTTGATACTTTTTTTCTGACATTCCATTTCTTCGAAACTATATCGTTGAAAGCTCCTTTGCTGATGGAAGTTTCACCAAATTTAAATACAATGAAATAAGCTTCATCACGGCGACTTTTTAGAATTGGCCCAAATTAAAAACCCAAATTGCTATTTAATTGCCATAATTTTACATATGTGACATGTCAGAAATAGTTTTTATCGAGAAAATAAGATTTCGGGAAAAAGACCTTGTTGGTTAAAAGAGCTATCATTAAAAATCGTGTTAAAAATCAGTTTATAAGGAAATTAGTTTAATTGAGAAGCATTCAGTAAAATTTTCTATCGGTAAAATAGATTGCCAAAAATATGTCTTATCAAAAATAGGATCATCATTATTATGGACACGGAGAAATACTTCGATAAAGTGAGTTCGGAAAGTTGAGCAACAACGATGTTATGTTTTTTAATTGTTAAAATTATTTTCTTTGATTACTTAGCAAACAATAGAAGTTTAATGTTACAGTATTAAGGAAAACACTATTGTGTATCATCTTGTCACTCTTTAAAGTTTGAAATTGTCTTTAAAACTTTAGGACTTTAATGTCGTAAAAAAAATAATCCTCGCTTTCTACTATACATTTTTTATTTTAATCTTGTAATCTATTTAAAAAAAAAAACAAATCCATACAAACTCTTTAAATTCATTAAAATAAATTAAAAGGTTTCACTTCGTACTTCTTAGCTCCAACCAATTATGACTATAAATCGGGTTTCCCACAATTATCTTTTTAAAATAAAGTATGGACTTATAACCTATGAATCATGGTAATTATTTCCAGGCACAGGAACTCCATACATAGAAGTTCGCGCATATGTTTCGGATAGAGGTATTCCAGGTGTATAAACCGTAGACATATGGTTTTCACGTATAAGATCATCTCTGAGTGTGCCCGGTGTCGCAACAGATTCTTCTTTATGTCGATTTTTATAAATAAAAAATCCAATAATAAATAACACTACTGCTACACCTAAACCAATACCAATTCCAATGTATAAATTTGAGGAATTATTATTTGCTTGACTAGCTTGACTAGTTGGGAAATTATTGCTACTTTGTGCTGGTTTAGGTGGATTTGTTGTTGTTGTTATATTAAATGCAGTAACCCAGGTGTAATTCTGTATGTCAAGAATATAAATATTATTTGTGTCTAAATCTGATGCTGAGGTTGCGCCTACATATGTAAAAAATTCAAACAATTTTAATAAATTTTCTTTAGATAAATATACATATAAAAAAATTAACTACCGAATGCAAGTATCATATAATTTTTGTATAATGCAGCAGAATGATCTGCGAGTGATGGTACATTTGGTCCAGAAACACTTGGAACAGACCATATCCAGGAATTTGTATTTAATACTGCAATGTCAGAAAACACATTATCAACGTAACCAGAACTGTTTAATGTTGAACCCCCATATATGATAATATATCCATCCTGTGCTAAAAATAACAATAGCTAGTAAAATCAGATAACAAAATCCAAATTTAACTGTTAATGTTATTATTGTGGCATACGTACTTAAAACAGCAGAATGACCTACACGAGATGCTATAGTAGAACCACTAGCGGGCTAAATAAGAACATATATTGTAAAAAATTAGATATAATTATTATCAGAAATAATATTAATTGCATACATTACTTTAGTAGACCAGGTGTAAGATTTTGTGTCAAATACTTGAATCTGTATTTTAATATTAATCAAAGTAAAACTTAAAATAAATATTTGAAAATCATTGTCGTGGAAGATGCTGAAATTCGGGAGCACAATTTGAAAATGTAAGCCCTGCGAAATCCACATCTACTCTTTAATTATCTAATATATATATATATATATATACTCCAAAAAATTTTTAAAAACTCATATCAAAATAGGCCAAAATTTCAGCATCAACCAATTTTAGAATCAGCCACAACAATTATAAAATGCATTATACTAAGACTATTATTCTATACCTGAGCCATATCATTAAGATTTGCTTGTGAGCTTGCTGTTGACTTACTACGCCCACCAATATAAACTATAAGACCATTTGGTAATAATGTGGCAGTATAATCGGCATAAGCAAGGGCAGTCTGAGACTGAGTTAGTGTTGACCAAGTCATAGTAGTGATATCAAGTATATTCATATCACTATACCAAATAGTTGTTGAACTATTAAAATTTCCTCCACCAAAAATAAAAATTTTTCCATTATTATCAACAACACTTTGTATATCGTTACGAGTTGCAAAGCTAGAATTAAAATTATTAATAGTTGGTGTTGTCCATTGTGAAGTCTTAGAATCAAATTTATATACTGATGATGTATATGAATAATCTTCTGTATTATTTATCCATGTTCTTCCTCCGACTAAAAAAACCGTAGTATTATCAACAGGACTAAGGCAAGAGCTACCTAAGTTATATCCTACTGACATTGCAGCATCACTATGCCACGGGGGCGTAGAAATATTAAATGAACTCGATAAATCAAGATACCAAACTTCATTATAAACACTTGTAAAAGAAGTGCCTCCTCCACCAAAGAAATAAAGTCTAGTACCAACTAATGTGCTAGCCTGTTCACTTCGAGGGCTAGGTACATTTTGGCAAATAACAAAAAAATATACCGAGCTAAATATAACAAAAAAAAGGATATAATGTAACGATTTCATGATGATATCTGAAGAATTGTTGTCCGGAGCGTAGCGGAGGATCCTAAGTATTACGGCAAGTGATACAAAAATTACTTTCCTGATGTGCTTCAATCGTAAAAATCTTGACAAAATTTACTTTTTTGATATACGTGCATATATATAATGTAAATCTTATCAGAAATAGAATTTAGAATTATGCTTTAATGTTACCAACAACATACGCGTTTGTGTAATATGATGAACATCATATGATAGGCTAACGCATTAACCTAGAATTAGGCACTGATTACCGTAAAGTGCCGTATACAAGATCCGGGTCTGTTACATTCCACCAATTTTTAAACCATATAGTAGACCCCGGGTCTAGTACACGCTGAGAAGTAATATCATGAAAGGGAGAAATTTAAAGTGCATACACATTTTGTAATTACAATAGGCGGTCTAACTATTTAAAAAAAGCCGTATTTGATTAATATAGATTTTGTGGTTCGTGCCCGGGTCTAATCCATGGTGGATCTATTATTTGGGAGGATCTTGTATACGGCACTTTACGATACTACTATGGAGATATATAGTATTTTGCTGTGACAGTTATACAAACAAAAAAAGTGAATTTTGTACGTACGTGTGTAATGCAATTAAATTGAACAAAATTACTATTATTGAAATTGGTTAAATTGGTTTTTTAATTTTAAAATTTAATTTAATTATGACAAAAATTAATTAAACTAAACCAAATCAAATACAATAAAATACAATAGTTGTTTTATATTAAATTTATAATAAAAATATTAAAAATGGTGAAATTATTGTTGAATTTCACCACGGGGATTAGTGAATAATACCCTGATCATATAAGCGAAAACTTCGTTTCGCCAATTCCTTATGGATCAGGATTATACATGCTGTAGAAACTAGTTGGAAAGTAGTTAGACTTCGATAGAAATAAAGCTGCAAACTATAATTTATGCCGAAAAAAAATGCCGAAATCTAAAATACATGTCAACCCCTAAATTACAGCTGTTTTCATAAATTTTGGGACACCCTAAAAAAATTTTCCGAAGTCTATTCGGCCGAAGTCGATAAGTTAT
>CAJVPY010002104.1:0-17088 GCA_910591965.1 Dentiscutata erythropus | reverse complement strand
TGGAGATCAATGCGAGGTAATTATTAAATAACGAATTTTGTCTTTTTCATCCTTAGTTAACATTAGGTCATCATTCTTTAAAGCGACGATCGAACCGGCCAGGTTATCAAAAATAGAATTAAGGATGCTTTGGAAACTCAATCAGTCTTCAATAAAAAACCAAACTTGATAATAATTGACGAGATTGATGGGGTTTCCAGTAGTGGTGACGAGGTTTAGAAATTATTTAACTTACATTTCGCATTTCAAAATACAATTAATCTTGCTTTCTCATTAAAAATTATATAGAATTTTGTTAAATTGCTTTTGGATTTGGTTGATGGAGAGAAACAGTCATCACGAGACGTAAATCAGTTGATGTCTAAAGGAGCTAAAACAAGTAAGATATTTTTTGCTTGGTATTGTCGTTATGCATTGCTTTAATAACTCTGATCTTTAAGGCAAAAAAAGGAAGGCCGTCAAGAGGTCATTGCTTCGTCCTATTATATGCATCTGCAACGATCAGTAAGTGTATTATAATTCAAATTTGTGAACTAAATGAAATGATTTCGTGTCTTATTCTCAATATATTTACTATGTTACCAGATATACTGCAGCGCTGCGCCCTCTCAAAGCTTCTGCAAAAATAGTAAATTACAAAAGAATGCAATCAAACAGGCTTGCAAAGAGGTTAAAAGAAATCTGTGACCGTGAAAAATTATCAGCTGATGTATCAACCTTGTTTGTGCTGGCGGAGTCAGCGGAAGGTGATATAAGAAACTGTTTAACCACTTTACAGGTTTGCGTTTATTTATCGATAAGTCAATGTTTTATTTCTATTATAGGAATTTTCATATTTCTATTTCGCTAGTTCATAAAACAAGGTTCTAATATAGTTACAAGAGAATTAATATTGAATGCAAGCATTGGTCAAAAAGACACAAATAAATCGCTCTTTACAATCTGGGAGGAGATATTTCAAGTGAGAAGTTCGAAAGTTAGATCACATGATTCCGTTGTTGCGCGAGATTCAGGTGATTTATTATGTTTTTTCATAGATACAGGTGTTTAAAATAATTCTATCGTATATTCACATTTTCCCGCGTTCTGCCCACAGAAAACAATGCAAATCGTTATATTTCTCGTTTAGAATCTCTAATCAGCACTAATGGAGAGTATGAAAGATTGATGCAAGGTGCTATCCTCATTATACTTGTATCATTATAAGATAAAGTTCTGAGAGCTTATCAAGTTATAATTTCACAGGATGTTTTGAAAATTACCTCAAATATAATTTTCATGATCAAAAATTTAAGCTTTCTCAAATAAATGAATGGATCAATTTTTATGATCAAATAAATCATCGAACAAATTCTATGCAATTATTTGGATTATCTGCCTACCTTCCATATCCGATTATTAATTTTCACCGATTTTTCTCAGGCGTTTCTCACCCACGTATAGAGTACCCAAGAAAAGATTATGAGGTTTGATAATTAAACTTTTTGCAAAGCTTTTTCTAATGCACTAAGGTTTTTTTTTTTGATTTTGCTTTTAGTGCTACATACAACAACAAGCAAATGAAAATAAAATAAGTTCTGCATTAAATGGAATGAAAGCAAAATATCGATTGACCTTAAAGAGGAACATATTTATAACCGAATTCGGTTCGTTCCTATTGCAACAAGTCGAGAAAGTAATGTTTACAACTTTATTGAATATATTGACATTCATATGCTCACCACATTAGTTTCTCATATTGTATTTGAATGAGTTAGCAAATGTTCGAAAGGCCGAAGACTAACATGGAGTTAGATAAAGAATCTAGGAAATCTGGCAAAGAAGGTACTCGTAATATTATATTATGAAAAACAGAAACTATATATATATGCATATTAAAATGGATTTCTTTAGGTGATAGTCTGATTAAACCAGAATTAGACTTTTTCGGAAGGCCGAAGGCTAACATGGAGCTAGATAAAGAATCTAGGAAATCTGGTAAAGAAGGTACTCGTAATATTATATTATGAAAAACAGAAACTATATATATATATATATGCATATTAAAATGGATTTCTTTAGGTGATAGCCTGGTTAAACCGGAAGTTTGGTATAGGTACCATGAAGGATCATCCAAAGCTGTAAGAACAAAAATGAAGTTGCAAGATTTTTTTTAATAATCTAGTGATTGGACTCGTCTGAAAAATCATGACCGTGTAACCCGCGGGTCACCCGGGTGGATAAATGATAAAATAAAAACCAATTCTTATATGAAATTGATAAAATATTTGATGAATTGCACAAGAACTATACTAGAACCGATTTATAACATGCTATATATATAGTATATATATATATATATAATACTGTAATATAATACATTTCTAACTCTTTTTAAACAACTCAAGCGCCTAGTTACATTACCTAATTTTTCATATCAGATATTTTTCTCTTTCTGCATATACTGTAACTAAATTATCGTCTCATGAATATCATTATATGAAAGAATTTTAATTTAAAACGATATGTTGATGCTCGATTAGCAGAAGGGATCACCCAAATGTATACTAAACAAAACAAAAAGCTGCTCGATACGTAAGTATCGAAGCAGCTTTTGTCTCGAATCATCACGAGAACATGTGATATCTCCGAATATGTTCGGTCTAATGATCGATCAAGTGATCGATCAGTGATGTTAAGTAGACTATCAAACCCTAATATGGCAGGCGAAAGAGGCATAGACCGAGTTATTAGGGTCAAATAGAGCTCTATATTATCGAAGACGAAAGTCACTGTAAATTGGCAGAAGAATACTTAGTAATGTAAAAAAAAAAAGCAGCGCGAAAATTTAAAGGCCTAATTTTGTAAGTATATTAGTAATTGATGTGGTATGTGGGAGAAATAGCTTTTCTTCTTCTACGAACCTGACATTCGTTCTGGTTACATCGAGCAAAGTTTATCATTGTTATCCTTACACTATGAGCTTAAATAAAGATAAGTCAGTTACGATAGAAGATGAATCTTCGTCTCCAGCCAATAGTGATGTCGAGCCGACACACAAAGCTAGTCGGACTAGTTTTGAAACCAATTTTGGCCGTTTATCTGTGGATTTACAGAAAAATGACACGGAACACAGCCACAATGCACAAAATTTAAGTCATCGCAGAATAATATCAATTCATCTTAAAAAAAAAAAAAAAAACGAAATTATAAGACATTTATAAAATTAATAATAGCTATTTTTTTATAAAAAAAACAGAAATAATTCAAAATTTAAATTAAGAAACCATTATCTGCGACCTAATTAAAAATGCTCTTCCTAACTCTAACCCTAACCCAGCCCCAAACTACAACGTTAAATTCTCAGTAAAAATTACAGGGGAACCAATTTTTGTGGATGCGCTACCTAAGAAGATAAGCAACGTTGATCTCAACGTTAACCTAACATTGACCTAAAAGAACCAAAAGAATGCGAAGAAAGCATCACTAAAAGAACGACGAAAGAGCCACAAAGAAGTAACGAAAGAATACCAGAAAAGCACCGAAAAAATGAAAAGTATCAAAAAGAACGAATCATCGAAAGAACGATCAAGAAACCACTAAAAGAACGACGAAGAATGACGGAAAAACTCCAAAAGAACGACGAAAGAGCCACAAAAAAGTAACAAATAAGCACCAAAAAACCACCGAAAAAAGAACGGAAAAGAAGCACCAAAAAACGACGCAAAAAAAATTGGTCGCTAGGTCGTGGTTCTTCTGGTAGACCCGTTACTTCTTACCCGGGTTGACATAACTGCAACCCGATACCCGACCCACCCGCTATCCGGGTCCAACCACTATAATAGTCCATTTTTATAAAGGAATATAGTGATTATCTATTTGTTAAAACAAAAGTTATGTTCTCAACCACCTAAACCTGATTCGAAATCAGGGTTGTGTTGTGTTATTATAACAGATAATCACGAAATTCGTGTACGTACATCTTATAAAATTGCATTTAACAAATTTTATATTACAGTAAATGCTAGATTATACGTAGTAAAAAACTACAATAAAAATATATATATAAAAGTTTCAAAACGCACAAAAATACTATTTCTGATGATTCGGTAGTAGTGACTCTACGTTTAAAGTATTATATCACGCGATCATCGGCCAGTCAGCATTTGATACATACATACATTTAATTAATTGTACGTACGTAGACTTTAAATCTTAAAAAAGGAAATTTCTATTTTGGGTAAGATACTAATAAAGTATTCAAATATAATAAACAGATACGATATTACGTACGTACGTACGTACGCAGAAAAAAAAGATTTATAATATATTAACCATAAAAGGAATTTAGTTCGAGAAAATTTAGACGAATTCAAAAAACCCGCATCTAATACACGGTACTCAAAACCAATAATAAAGACATTAAATCTTCCCAAAAAAATTCAACAAGCTCTTTTGAGAAGAATCATCGCCTTTTTTCTTTCCACGCTTATTTTTAATACCTGAACCTTCTGATTTAATTGTCACATTAATTCCAGTTTGCCTGGGGTCACATTCATCTTCCGAAAATGATTCCCATTCGTATGTATCTTCACTCACTTTAAAACCTTTTGCATCTTGATATATTCGTTTTTTTGATACCCTGCGTCTACCACGGGGCCTTGTCTGTTTCTTAGATAATAATTGAGATTGCTCCTGATCAATTTCCATACCATCACTAAGTATAGATAATGATTTAACAAGATGGTGCGTATAGTTCCTCTTGTCTTCAGTTTCCATCTCTGCATTTGTCATGCTACTGTCTTCTCTATGTCTTGTATCCAACTCCATTTCTATACCTGATTCCTCCTCTAAATTGTGTGTATCGTTTTTCTCGTCTTCAGTTCCCATCTCCACATTTGTCACGCTACTATCTTCTGTATGTTTTGTATCCAACTCCATTTTTATACCTGATTCTTCTTGACATTCTAAATTGTAATTTTCATGTTCACCTTAAATCAAATTATAATTGACATAATATTAATAACCACATAAGATTGATCATATGAACAGTTATCAGCTTTTTACCATCATCATCCTGAATACTTTTTCTTTTCATTGTTTGTTTCTAAATATCGATATACATAATTTAGGATTGTATTGATGTCAACAATCATTAATCTAATTCTTCTAATTCTGAATGAATGTCACACACACTTACTGTTTCTTTGTGAGATATGGGATTCTGCAGAAGTGATGTTATGGATGTGTTATTGTTGGCTTTTTTATTCTTTATGATTTTCTAATAACAGGTAAATCAATGTTCTAAAAATGCTTTCAAAAAGTTTTTTACCCAAATATTTGCCTCTTACATTTATAGATTTTCTTTCATTCGACGTACGCTTTTTCTTTGTTGAGATTGGATCTTTTTTCTCTATCTTATCTTTCTCGAATGTTTTCGGTTTATCATCTCTTTTTAATATACTTGTTGTAGATGTTGAACTCGACTTTGACATGTTTGATGGCTCGATTGATACAATATTCTTGGGCTTGCAATCTGTGATAACAAGAGCGGATGCATCCTACACAAAATCAAAGCATTTTAAATTTAGACATTGATAAGATGAAGTATTCGTTAATAATCATATTACCTTGGGGCGGCGCTCTTCCATACTATAAATATGAATGCTTGTTAAGGTTTTGTACTTTTTTTTGGTTTCTGATAAAAATATATATGAATCGATGAGAAGATTCGGATGACAACGATAAATAGTCAAACCATAAAAATTTACTTCTAGATAAATAAAATACCTTCTAGTTCTTCCTTAGATACCAATAACACAGCATATTTATCTTCCTTTGTGACCCCACAAATACAATAGGTCGCATGAGGAGTTTTCCCTGCCATAGGCACAGAAGATTCAAATTCTGAGAGCATTCTTTGATGTTACAAGAATGGTTTGAATCAATTTGAGCGTTTTAAGGAATCCTTGATTCAATTGGAGGTTGAACTTACTGTTTAGCATGGTTCGTGTGAATTCCCAGTCGTAGACTTAGCCACTTGTAGGTTACCTGAAAACAAAGTGAAATAAGAAAAAAAGAAACGCTAAATATAATGCTTGGAATCGTAATTTTCCGTGACATACAATTCGTTTTTCATGATATATGAAGTTCTGGATGCTCTCCAAGTGACTCATTGTGTCATTGATAAGAAATTTATCTCAATGCAAAAAAAAAAAAAAAAAAAGGACGCGAGAAGTTTTGAAAAAAATACGCGCTAGGTTTGAAAATATTTCATTTACAATATCATGTGACACAAAAATGGTTTGAAGAGTTCTGGAGTTACAAATAGGGTTCGGGGCACAAAGAATCGGCTTGAAGCCACTAGCCTTCAAAATTTATATACTAGTAGATTATATACTAAATAATGCAGCTGCAGCAGTGACGTATATCACATAAAAGGCCAATTCGATTAATATTAGTTGATTTTATAGTCGGTTACGCATATTAGACAACGATTGATTGTGCTTGCGTTTTGACTGTTAAATATGTCTTTTATTAAATTGGTTTCACCTAATGTTTTGATGAAATTTCAATTAATTAGTTAACATATAACTTGGTCTGAAAATTAAACGTTCCGGGCAAACTATAGATCCGGTCGGAATTCATTGATCAATTTCGATCATTATGATCATTAGATAACAATGTGTCATAATAATTCAATAATGTTGTTACACTACGTACTGTGTATCACAAATACATTTCTTTATTACCGGAAAAATTAACGATAGCTCAGGGGTCGCGATAAAAAGTTATACGCATACACTAACGCTAATACAAGATTTTCAATCTTGAATAATAATTATGTAATAAAATATCTGATAAACCAAATCTAGCAAAATTTTTAAACAAATTTAATTGGTTCACAATTGATCTCAAAGAAATTGGCAAATTTTTTTTTTTTGCAAAGAGCGAAAAATTTATCACTTATATCATTACAGATGAATTATTAAAATAAGAAGATAATTACCTGTTTATGATACTGGATCAAAAATTACATAATGATAAATAAATCATTGAAATTCACGCTATTACCACGTCTTTAACTTGAAAAAAAAAGTTATCAAGACATTTATCAAGTACGTATCTACAGTAGTTACGCGGATCTCGACAAACATGTATTGTTCAACTGTTTGGATAATTATAAACACACCTAACTTCTCCACAATTAACACAATTGATTTATTCAGGTTTTTGACAATAAGTAACTTGTTCGCGTTGTGTAATGTTGATTATATTTTGTCGCGTTTTTTACTATTGCGTTACATGTTACACGTTTTTTAAAAAAAAATAATTAGTATTTTTGGTGACGGGTTTTTTCACAAAAGGAATGATTATAAATAGACTAGAGATTAATACGATAAAAAAAAAATCAACCAAGTAAAGAATCAAAATTCTGAATATAGAACAAATGTGATTATATTATGTAATTAGTTTTTTAGGTAGATTTGTTTTTTGTGGCTTAATTCAAGATCATATGATTCAATAATTTCTATAAATAAATTTAAAAAGAATGAATTTACAATATCAAATGATAACGAGTATGATAATATTATATTACTGTATATCATTATTCATCATTTAGAATTTTCCTAGCGTTTAGTCAACTATCTATATGCGAAAACACACATGTACCATTTCCGGTATCTTTGTTTACTCAACATCCCCTGTTACACTGCACTGATGTTTCATGATCATCATATCTTGTAAATCACATCACTTAAATAGTCTTTTTAGGCAATAGAATCACATTTCATATTACGAGAAACTGTAAAGCGTTGACACTAACGCTAAGAAAATTAAATCATTCAGTATATTGGTATACACTTATACACTATAGTATGCTGGCACATGTATATATACAGTATTACAGTATTACAGTATTATACAGTTTACAGTTCAAAAATTATAAAAATATTGTTTAGAAAACAATGATTTAGAAATAACAAATAACACTACTGCGACTCGTTTTAATCCTGTTTTTGACAGGAAAAAAATTCAAATTTCCCTACATGATAAATACCCTTTGATCAATCCTACTCCTGTTTTTTTTTTTTTTTTTTTTTTCTTATCATTTTCCCAATTTTTTTTTTTTTATCTCGAAAAAAAAAAAACGCGAAATATCCATAATTTAAATTTTTAGCATACTTCGCGTCTTTTATTACATTTATATATTCCAACACTATTATATTTTCAATTACACTTACATTTCCACTACATTCATATTGCATTTCTCTATATTTACTTCTTCACTCGAAAATGTCTCCAATAACACGTAGTAGAACAAGCCTTCACCGTATTCGCAACCCAAATTTTCCAACTCACCTTGACTTGGAAGCTGCATATGACCAGTCTGTTCCTCGTATTCAACAAGACGCCAAACAATATCTCGAAATGATTCTCGACTCGTTTGAAGTTCGTGAATTATACAATCCAATTTCTGAAGAATATTGGTTTGTTAACAATTCCGAAGCTTTAAACATGGTAGTTTATTATAAAATGAAAAAATGTTTGTTTATTAAATATAAACAACGGTTTATCAACGCTGGTCTCGAATTTGAATTCATGAAAAATGGTGGTAGTGGAATTGGTTGCAATAAGATTGGCTGCAGAAATATTAATTGTGACGCTGCAAAATATCATTCCGACAATGACGATAACGTTATTTGTCCAAATTCTTTAATGTATTTTGATAGTGACTCTTATTATCCTGAATTGGATTTTTCGGAATCTTCGACTCCTTATTTAAGTAGAGGAATTTCTATGAGTCGCACTTCTTCTGCTTTATCTATGATATTTCCTCATTTCATTCCTTCTCCTGAAAAATTACCTTTTAAAACCGAAGAATCATCAAGTACTATCTTGGGTGATTACGTTAACGTATCTTTTAAAACTGATGATTCTTCAATTAATGATGATCTTAATAATAATGTTCAATCAACTGAGATTCACCTCAATCCTCACCTACATTTCAATCCTCGTCTTCATCGTTCTCATGGATCTTTTCATCATTACTTTTATTGGTTTATAAATCACCTTAAATATTACTTTTATTGGTTTATAAATTACTTTTATTGGTTTATAAATCACCTTAGATGGGAAAATTTCCCTAATATTTATTTTTGGTCTATATTATGTTTAATTATTTTTGTTTACTTTAATTTTAATGGTCATATCAATGGAAAATTCGGTATCGGTGCTATTAAAGAAATAGACGATAATGCCGTGAGAGCTCAAGTTCAAGAATTTGTTGAAAAGGAAATGTTTAAGATTTCTACTGATTCTTTGGATGCTGAAAAAAATGATGATTTGGTCGGTTTGGTGAGGAGACAATTGAATGAGGTAATTATTATACGTGTATATTTAAATATATACATATATATATATGCGCGTATCTGAAATTCTATATGCGTTTATTTGAAATTCTGTATGCGTGTATTTTATATTTATATGCGCGTATTTGTGTTTATATGCGTGTGTAATTATATAATTATATTTATTTATTTATTATTATAATTATAATTATATAATTATATTGATGTTAATTATATTGATGATAACTATATTGATAATAATAATTATATAATTATGACAATAATAATAATTATATAATTATACTATTTTAATTTTATTATACATATATATATATATTAATAATTATATGCGTGTTTATCTAATGTTTATCCACTTCCTTTTAAGGTTATTCACGAACAACTCGAAAAAATGATGGATGGTACAAGCCCTGATTATGCTCTTTACACAGGTGGTGCGCGTATAATTCCCCACCTCACAACACGTGACTACGAAGTGTGGCCTAGTAAATCTTATCAAGTATTATGGGGACTTCTCACTCGTAAAAATGTTATAAAAAGTAATAAGGCTTCAACTGTAATAACACCAAGCGTTAACGTTGGTGAATGTTGGTGTTTTAATGGAACTGAAGGCCAAATAGCTATTCGTCTTTCTCGGAGCATTTTTGTAACACATATAACCTACCATCACATTGGTCGACAAGTTTCTATTGATCCAATTTCTTCTGCTCCAAAAGACTTTGAATTATGGGGTGTTATTGATGATTACTATGATGATGATTATTATTATTATGAAGGTGAATCCGTTGAAAATGTAGGTGCGAATAAAAAGAAGGAAAGAAAAAATGAGATTGAATATTCTGATGATTTTGTTCACTTTTTGGGAAATTATCAATATGATATTTCTGGAAGACCAGCTCAGATCTTTAACGTACCAGATTCCATCGCCATGAATAATAAAAGGGTTAGGTCAATCATGATGAAAGTGCATAGTAATCATGAAAATCCTCAATTTACTTGTTTGTATAGACTTCAAGTTCATGGTGTCAATCCTCTGTAGCTTATGATTTTTTTTATCAATGATCAGATATTATCAATGAATAGATAACATAATTTGTACATATCTTTTTCTTTTTTTACAATTTTATTTTTCCTTTTCTTTGTTCTAGACTCCGCTTTTATCTTTCCTTTTCTTCGTTTTAGATTCCGGTTTTATTTATCCGATATTCTTTTATTTTCATTTAATGTACTTTTTTGTAAATAAAATCATCAAATTTATCATATCTGTCATTTTTTTTATCTAAACTAATTAAGGTGAATAAATGTTTACATTTTATGACATGATTAATTTTTGACACGATTTAATTTTTGACACATGCTTTTGCTCAAGTGATGTATCAAGATCAACCTACTGTATATGACAATTAATTAGATGTTAATTAAATGGTGCATATTTGATCATCCGATTGTGTAAGATTACTTTTATTTAAATATAAGATACGAATTGAAATTGCACGTTTCTGCATTGTTGTCTTGGTAATAACACTGATATTTCATAAAATTATTCTTTAGATAACCTACTTTTTTTTTTTTTTTTTTAGTATACAAAATAATAATAGAATAGGTAATCTTTTTAAACATACGTTCTTTATTAAACATAACAAAAGAAAATATGGAAGTAAAGCAAGAAGTTTTAGTTATCGGAGAAATTTTATACGCAAAAAAATTTTATGAAGAATTAAAAGGAAGATATATCATTAAGGTGTGTTATAATAAACTCGATAATTATGATTTATTAACATCATGATTAATAATGATATAATGATAGAGTAATTATTAAAGTTGATAATATTATCGCATTTATTATCGCATTTAATATATATGCGTCTAGGTATTTGATTCTACAAAAAAAGAATTTCTCGTCGAGGCTACAGTGAAATATGAAAACGTGGTAGCTATCTTATTGGCTAATGGAGCTGATCGGGTATCATTATTATATTATTCTTGTCATTTTTTTATCTATGCATTTTTTTTAAAGTAAATTTTATAAAAAAAAAAATTTACTATAGTTTATAGATAAATTTGATACAGAAGTTCTTGATGCACTCTCACCTGCTGTAAATGTAATAGTTGTAATCGGTGATTCTTCTAAACTTGTTGATGTTAAAGCTGCTACTGAAAATGGTAAGTTCTTTAATTTTGTTATACGTAATGAATAATATATATTCTTTATTATTTGTATGTAATATTTTTTATTTTATAAAGGTGTATTTGTGGCAGATACTGTTGCCTCTCTTAGTTCGACTAAAGGTTCGACCAAAGGTATCTGTGAAATTCGATCGTCTTTTTTTTTTTATTTATATTTATAGTAGTATTAATCACATATATCATGTCTTAAAATATTATTATTATAGAAGAATTAGAGAAATTAGAGGTAATTTTCTTAAAATTTTCAAAGTATTTAAAATCTACCTATATACTGTATATAATTTTATAATATTATTAATATTATACTCTAAAATAGCTTGAAGCATTAAACAATCTTGATTTTGCATTAATCACTGGAGTACCTAAAGATCCAGTAAACAAAATCGAGGAAGTATCAGAAATTGCTGCTAATAAGGCCATTAATTATATTAACGAAAGTGGTGATATAGTTGATCTAGATGTTACGGATATTCATATTTCATTGTAATTAAAATATAGTATAGATGATGCCTCAATAAAGAGTCAATTTATTTAGAAGAGGAGTCACATATACTAGATTTCATCCTTTCAATGTAAAAAATATATATATATTTTATACTGATAATATGATTTAGCTGATTCAAGTTTTCCAGTAGCTTTACTAAATTTACTTAGATTGTATGATGTATGTAAAATAATGATTTATATAAGTTCATTAATGCCAATAATACATAATACTATATAATACGTTTTATATAGGTATTATATATATACGTATTAATTTGAGTATTGATTACTATAAAACTTTAGTAAAATTTTTATTATGACTATAGCTCACTGGTTTCTATTAAAAATTTGTACATTGGATATTTGGTAAGTTTATATTATTTCTTTTTCTCTTTTCTATGAAATAAACAAATAAGATTATTTTAAATTTCAAACCTTTTTGTGATATAAAGATGTCATGAAAAGAATTTGTTACACTTACTTTGCAGGATCGGTAATATTAAGCAATAACGTTTCCGAATCCAATAAAAGTCTGTTTTGTGATCGTGATAAAATTGATGCAATTTCTCGAGCTGTCTCAATTTTACGTAATTCAAGAAATCCTGGTTTATTCTTAATCGCTTCTCCAATCAATTCTGCTGATTTGGCTTCTCCTTCAGCTCGAACAATAATTGATTGTTTTTCTTGTCTAGCTCGTTCGACCACAAAAAATGCTCGTTGTGCTTCTTGTTGTGCAATTTGTTTGGCTTCTACTGCATGTGTAAATTCCGGTGAAAATGCTACGTGCGTAATTGATACATCATCTAAAACGATATTGAACCGGAGTGCTCGACGCGTCAAGTTTTCACGGACTAAACGTGATACCTATGAATTATGCACGTGTAAGAAATAAATCGAGCTTTTATCGTTGATAATTAATTAATTATTAACTCCAAACTATTTAATTCAATTTTTATTATGTATCCATACCCGTTCACGCTGTGTAATCAATTGTGATGCATTAAATTGTGCAACAACTGATTTGAGTACTTCATTAACGATTGATGGAAGAACTCGTTCATCATAATCCGTGCCAAGTGTACGATAAATTGTGGATAAGGAGTCTACGCTTGGTCTTGACAAGACACGACACGTAATATTAACCATTTGAAGATCTATTAATTTTATTTATTTATTTATCAGCTTCTTAACCACGTGCCATAACCTAATCTATTTTTGTATTTCGAATTACAATTACGTATATACCTTTTGTACCCGTCAAAGACGCGATGTTTCGTGGTTTTGCCCTAACATCGTAAATAATAGGCGTTTCAAACCATGGAATCATCAAATGTGTGCCTTCACTGTATATGTCTTTTTTTACACCAAATAGTCGTGTATATTTGATCGCTCGATGACCACCATCAACTAATAATTAATAAAACTCGTTAGATTTCACTCGATGATTGCCTTACTTTTACTTTGCCATATAAGAAAAAATCTCGTATAAGACTAAAAAAAATTCGATATTTGACATTATACATAAATTTTGATGAACTCTTTTTTCAAAAAAAATTAGTTTTTATCCTATCATTGAATTCAATATATTAAGGTAAAAAATTTAATCCATAAAAAATTCATTACCGTTAAATAAGCTCGCATTGATTAAAATACCAGCTGCACCTAATGTCAGTAAAGCCCCGGCACCAGTAATCATGCCCTTACTACCGCCTTTCGGCATCATATTACCAAATCTATTCATTCCTCGTCCCGCCATTATTTAAGTTTTTTCATTGAATATTTTGTTTTTTTAATCTAAAAAAAGATCTTATCGTTATCTTGATTTTAGGTATCTAAATTTTTGTAATTGGTGTATCATGTAATGCCGGCTAGAATATCGAACTATCTTATAGGCCTTATATTTTGATTGTAGTGTTGGCCGATGACCTAAAATTAATGCCGAATACTTTCGGCCAAACCGTGGATTCTACGGCATGTATACTAAGTTATATAAGTTATAGCACTTTTTGATACTGTATAATTTTGTTATATACTTTTTGGTTATAGGTTAAGCCACACCAAGTTAAACCTACTGTATGTTGCCTTAGATATACTGCTTACAGTATCCCCCAAAAATAATACCCCCCATGATTAAGACCCGGATATTACTCACTATCACTACCAATCTGTTTCTTGAATAAGACTCTGGGGTGTAACTGTAATGATTTACTACTTTTAAATATTTTCCAGATATAGTATCTAGTTTTTCACATAGTGCCTATGGGTACTATTCAAGGATTCGAATAAGCCCCGGGTACTTTAAGCAGTGGCATACGGTAGAGGTAACACTTTAAAAAAAAATTTTTATTTTTTATTTTTTTATTATTCTCTTTTATTTAGACTTGTAAATTATTTTATTATTACATTAAACAAAGAATTAAATTGAAATAACTTTATACAGTATATATTTGATATTTTATTTTATTTTTTTTTAACTTCTTTGACAGTTTTGTCAGAGCTCATTTTTTAGACTTTATTTAATTAGTGATAGTAAACTATTTTAAACGTAATGCTCATTTCTAAACTAGACAGGGAACCTTGCAATTGCAAGCCTGACATCACCTAGTTGTAATAAATGTGCCTAGCTGTGACTTGTTGTATCAATTTATAAACTAAGCTAGATAAACTTTGTTAGCCTGTCAAAGCTAATTTTTTCATATCTTCTTTCTTTACTGAGAGCAAAAGAAAGTGTAATTTTATCTAATACAAAACCACCTATCATGAAAAACTAACTATAAAAAAACAAATAAAATGAAGGTGAATTTTTAAAGAAAAACTAAAAAGAAGTACAATGATATGTAAAAAAAGAAAATCAAAAAGAAAAGCCCAAGGGCTAACAAAGGGAAAAACTATCTCTATCAAGAAATAGTCTGACTACTAGTCAACTTCAGATAAAGATCAGATCCTAGCCACGTGGAGAATTTTGTATCTGCCGATCATATATTTATTGATAAACAAGTCATATAGTTGTATTCTTGAGTTTATCTAAATTTGGTAAGTAAATATTGTTGACTTTTGATTACCCAATTTTTGTTAAAAATTTTGAAGAAGACTAGCAAGAGCGAGAGAAACCTATGAGAGAGACTACTAGTATTCAAAGAAAGTATTTTTATTCTTGAAAGAACCAATAACCAGTAACTCTTTTTTTTTTTTTTTTTTTTTTTTTTTTTTTTAAATGAGGTCTTTTCTCCAGTTCTTTATTATTTATAATTATATTATTTACAAATTGACTTGTAATAATATATTATATTTATATGAAAGGGAGAATAAAGCTCAAGTGTTTCTATTTATTTACTCTAGATTTAAATTTTAGCTAAATAGATCAAAAATCTCTAGTCTATGTTATGAATATCGAAAGCCGAAATATTAAATTTAATGAAATTATTTTTCTATTTATTGTGTTTTAATTGTTTTTGATTTATATATGCATTATTTGTATTCAAATTTTGATTTTGTTGATTCTGCATGTTATTTATATTAGATGAGTTTAGTGAATTTGTATTATAAGAATCTATTTGTGATGGTATCCAAATCTCTTCATGTATATATGATACTATTATATTGTATAACTTTACAATATCTTTTATTGCAATTACTGATGTTGAGATCTGATACTTCTCTGGTATTATTACCCTAATTGGTATCTGATTAATTACGTGTATTCTTCTAAAGTTTGACAGATTTTGACATTGTTGTTGTCCTACTTTTTTATTTTTTGATCCTGTCTTGTCGATAGCTTGGGATATTATTTGATTTAATTTAGTACTATTGTTCTTGCATATCAACCAATATATCTTATTCTCAATTTCTATATTACACCTATGGCAGTTTGAAGATTTATATTTTGTCGAGTGTCTTTTGTATAAATTTGCAAAAGTAGGTAGTTCGTCAGTTAGCATCTTGATTTTAAAGCTCTTAAGTTTAGATCTTTTAGGGTTTGTTTTTTTGATACTTGGTTTGTCTTTTAGACTTAAGTATTCATATACCAATTTCCAGTTAATTCCATGGTGGGCATTTTGCAATTGTTTTATTCGCTCTTGATTTAGCCAATTGTTATACTTTTCCATTTGTTGTATTATCTTAATTGTAAAGTTCATATTATACAGCAGGGTTTGTTTTTTCATTATGGCAAAAAAGTTGTTTGCTATTATCTTTGCTGATATGAATTCTGTTTCCACCCATTTTTGTTTGTACTGTGGTTTTGTCTCTATTGGTTCTACTATTAGTTCGATGAATTTTATATCTAACAGGGTATTTACTCCCATTATATATCCTCCAAAATTCTGTTTGTTAATTTTCTGATTTTCAATATAGCCAATATTATTTCCTGTTTTAACCTTCTTTAGAAAAGTTGAGTTGGTATATATTGTCACTTTTGATTCTTTTGGTGCTATTGTCAGTAAGATTAGTAATGCTGTAAGTGCTATTTTTTGTAGAGAGGGCCAATTCTTATTTTGTATCGTTAGTATTGGCTTGTTATCTATTAGCAAAGTTGATATGGAACTTTTTAGTCCATTCTTTCTAATGACTTCTATTATTAATATAGCTTTTAGATTTTTTGTTAGTGGCATCTCTAAGTATCTTTGCTACAAGGGTTCCTGAATATTTGTGAATACTTTTGTGAATCGGTATGTATTTTCATGACGTCTGGGAATAAATTGGTAAGGTTGTTTTATCCGAGGTTGTGTCACTGGTCTTGTATCTAGAAATGATCTATCCCCATACCATTTCTTTGTTCTTGTTATCTGTATATTAAATAACTGATCCAGGCTGCGTTTAACCATACATGTTGTTGCTGTTGTATATTTTCTTTTAAATCACAATTCTGGCATAGACTTAATATCTGTGTATCTTTATCTAATACCCAATGTTTGAGTCGTAAAGTGTTTTTTGACAAGGAGGTGATTTTTCCTATTGTCTTGTCTACCGTTATTACCTATTTCTTTTTCTTTACTATCCCTTAAATTGTAACACAGGCAAATTTGCCTGTGTTTTTATTAAAAAGTTTAATTTTTTTAATAAAAAC
>CAJVPY010002103.1:0-17089 GCA_910591965.1 Dentiscutata erythropus | reverse complement strand
TGTATATATGTTAGAGAAAAGCCTTTAAATAAAAATAAAGTTTCTACGTTGGCAATATAAAAAAAAAAAAAAAAAAAAAATTCTGATGCTCAAATTCCAAAAAATAAAATCCTGATAGTATTGATAGTATTAAAAATTACTTTCGGGATTTTAAACATTGGGATTTCAGTATCAGGATTCTGAGATAAACCGGTAATTTTATTATGTGTTTATTATCTGATAATTATGTATTTTTATTATTTATTTTTTAAATCAATAAAATTTTAAAATTAATTAAAATAATTGTAATTTTTTATTTTTATACTTTTTAAAATAAACATGCCAAAAAGAATTAAACAAGTTAAACATTATAGTCAGCAAAATTATTTAAAAAAAGCCCGTAAACAAAATTTTTATAGATGCATAAAAAAAACAAACTGAATACATAGTAAATAATCTTTTTAAAAAAAATTTTACAGAAATTAACCTGGTTGAGTACTAGAAACTGAATTATTAAGTTGTATGACCTATTATACAGTAATTAATATTGTAAATCGAACCTATAAATTTTACTAAAATAAAATTACATTTATTAAAATAATTAATTAATCAAACAATATGCTATTTTTTTTTTTAAATTGAAGCTCTAAACTAGCTTTAAATTGAAATAGAGCTATTTTTTTAATCTTATTTTTAAAAAAGTCAAAAAAAATATTAATAATTGAAACTAAGAACACCAATCATCAGCATTCTAAATATTTTGATAAAAATATTAAAAAAAATAGCTCTATTTTATTAATTTAAAAAAAAATAGTATTCTATTTAGTTAATTATTTATTTCAATAAATCTAATTTTTTGTTTTAATAAGATTGATATATGTGTATCAATTCCAATAAAAAATCTGCAATTAGTGATAATTATTAGTACCTATAGGCTGTAATACACCCTAACATTTTGCATAATAATTAAGAATAGTAAATTATATGGTTTATATATAGTTGTTAGATGAAACTTTAGATTTTGTGCTAACGAAATGCAAAACCTTGTTTTGTCAATTAAAATTTCAAATTACGAAATGATGAAAGGTAACAAAATTGGCAAAAGGTGATGAACCTGATGTAAGGTGATGAAACCAATAAAACTGCAAAGGGTATGAAACTAATAAAATATAAGAAAAAAAACAAGTATAAGTAAGAGTGTCACTGGCTCCTACATTTATATCTATATAAGACTAAAATTTTAAACATACAATTATATCAATTTTAATAAGTAACTTAGTAAATTAGTACAATTAAGATTATTCCACATATTTTTGTATATTAATATCCTATTGGCTAAATCAATAAAAGACTTTATTAATATATTAGTACAGATAATAAAAATCAATAAGAGGTATGTATGTACATACGTACATACATTGGTTTCAGATCTTCAATTATAAAATTTCTGTAATTGGCCTTTTATCAAGCCGGGTTAAGCCAATAAACATCTTCGGCATTAAATATAGATGCTATTTATAATTTTTGCAATTGGCTTTTTAAAACCAAAATATATATACAAGTCAATAAACATCTTCAGTATTAAATATAAATAATAAGCCTCATTAATGATTTATCGATGAGTTAAATATCTAAAATTATAGAGATAAATTTATTATTTTTATTGATAGATTCATCAAAAACAAAATTTTAGTAGTACTGTATAACCTCAAAATAACGTGCAGGGTGTAATTTCAATTTTTAGCCTAAATTAAGCTGAATTCGGGTCAAAATTCAAAACAATACCCTGTGTATTATTTTGCTGTTATACAATAATTTTTTCATAAGAGAAATAGGGATTCACTATTATTATAAAGTTTTATCAATCTAGTTTTTTTTATTTTTTTTTTTAGTGGGAGTACTAGTGTTTCATCTTTTATTAGCAAGATTTGAGGTTTTGTTTCTCATCAGGAGTGTCATCATTTTGGGGCTTAGGTTTCATCAAGCAAAAAAGGTTTTATCTAACAACTGTAGTTTTATAAAGTTAATTTGAATTTGAGTAAAACCTATTTCGAAATTCAATTTATTAGTAAAAAATTAGAGTTTATTTTAATTTTCTTTTTTTTATCTCTAGCTTAGAAAAATTGCAATTAATCGAGATTGCTTAAATAGCTTTATCATGGATCCTCATTTTCAAAGTCAACAAATTACTATCTTATTCCTTATACTAAAGGTTTTATAAAAAATAAAATTTAAAAATATCAATAGCAAATTACCAGTTTAGTACTCTTTAACATAATATCTAAGAAATATGGTTTAATAGTTGAAAGCAATAGATGTTAATAAAATTGCGAATGCTTACCATCTCTTAACCTTTATTTAATGAGAAAGCATACGAGTGCTGCTAAGAGAAAACCTGTCATCAGACTTTTAATTATATTTTGTGCACAATTAACCATCTATAGATTATGATAATTTTCCATAGACAGCTAACCATATACAAAATATAATTGAAAGTCTGATGACAGGTTTTCTCTCATATTTAATTAACTGCTTAATTTAGAACTTGATCTAATTATATACCAACTAAACATGCTACAAGATTAGCATCTACAATCTATCAAAACTATGCCATTGTATATTGTATATTTATTACAAAATCATTTAATGAAATTGATATCTAAATAATAATATTTCAAAAAAAAAAGAACTTCAAAAAAAAAAAAACACACAAGTTTGTGTAATAATAACAGATCTGAATATTATTTGATCAAATCTCTGCTTGGATTCGAATTCACAGGATATGCAAATTATGAGATTCGAAATAAATTCACAGATTGACTATTAGCATTAAGAAACACTAGAATATAAATACACAGTTCACAAAGAAATCCTATAAAAGTAGAAAAGGAAAGATCTACAATCATGCCAACCAACCAAATATGAGAGTTTGGGAATATATACCATCAAACATGGCTGTAAACCATACTCTTTGTTTCACTTCCATTAAACTCTGTTCCTGGTATACAATTTTTACTATTAATTTACATTATATGATACTTTCTTCTATTTCTATTATTAATGATTGATAGCGGAGGTAGTAGAAAGTAAATTAATAGTGAAAATTGTATTATGTAATATGTACTACCGGCTCACAACCTTTCAAACCAACCCTAATTCTAATGAGCCTAATTAAGCTGGCTCGATTCAGACACTATTTAAATATTTCAATTGCAATTAATAATTTTATTTGTATTAATTAAAAGCTTATGTGTAGTTGGTTTTTTTTTAAAATTGGTATTTAAATTATTAAAATTATTATAAACTCAACTAATTTTGACCATAATGTTAGTCATATGACATATTGCTATTACATTGTTTATTTTAACCAGTTTTTATCATAATAACTTATGCATTATTTATTACAGATAACCTATCTAGCTTTATATGTTCAATTATTTATATATTATAATCCACAATGCTACTGACTTTACAACTAGTCACTTGCATACAAAAATTTCAAAGTATGTGATTATTATGTAAATAAGTTAAAATATGCAAATTAATATTTCAAGTTATATTACCCTTCTTTTTTTTTTGTTCAAATTTGGCAATCATGCCACAACTTTATTAGACTTTGTAATAGTCATTTAGACTATTAAAATTTTAGAGAGACTTTTCAGTAAGTAATAAACTCTGAACATGTCAGCAGATAGTGTATGAGAACTATCTCTAAATGACATGTGCCATGCCCCAAGGGCCACACAACTATACCTAAATTACGAGTTGTAATTCACCCGATTACCCCAATTGGCACCTATGTGCGACCTGCTATAGTAGGTTTCTCCTCTATCCAGCCCCTCCTGAAGTTAGATATTGGCCGGCTCTCAACAGATAGTATCTACCGCCCGTTATGACTACCTCCTCTTCTTTCAAGCTTCTTCCACCTAAGCCCAACTAAATCATTAACCCTTATTCATGCATAAAAAAAAAAATTTAAAGCCATGTTTACGTAAGACCTAAACATCTTAGAAAAAAAAACCTCATGGTAGAAAAAAAAACAAAAAAAGAAACAAAATTCTTAAGTAGTCTAACATAAATTGAACAGAGATGAAAAAAACAAAAAAAGGGAAGGTAGCTATGACAGGCATCTTGGTAATAAAAATTATATAATGACTGCAACTAATTATTATATTTCGTTATAAAACGTTCGTCTTATTTTTAGGACTTGTTCTGTGCACTGACTCAACTCGGGTATCTCCTAAATGAGGGTACTGTATCCATCCCCATACCATAGTGCTGCATTTGTAAATCAACAAAACATGTGATTGCTTTCTACTGAGTCCATCCCGATTTGGTAGGAGTAAACAATGCCAATTTTTTGGAGGGGGTAAGCCAAAATGCCCACTTTTTTCAAAAATTATGGTAAGAATGACAAAAAGCGAGAGAAAGGTAAAAAAAAAACCAATAGGAGAGCACCAAAGGAGCGTGAGTTTTCTTCACTTCAATTAAACCCTCTGCCTATAACTTGCACAGTACTTACTTTTTTCAGTGAGTAATAAACTCTAAGCTTATTAGCAAGTAGCGTATGAGAACTATCTCTAAACGACAAGTGCCATGTTGCAAGGAACAGTAAGTGATAAACTCTGAAACAAGTCCGCAGATAGTGTATGAGAACTACCTCTAAATAACAAGAACTGTCCTGCAAGCCATTTTCCCATGTCTTACGATTTAAACTTCAACATTTTATTGAAGTGCCCCGACGTCTGGTGTTTTTTTTTGTAAAAAATTTTTGAGAAGTGGTGGTCCAGATAATCGTTGGAAAGAGTTTTGAGTTATATTACATTTCAAAGTCTCACTATATGCATAAAAGTAGTCAATTTCATAAAAATATAGAGCTTTGCACTTTTAACATTAAAGTTCAAAAAATTTAATATTTCAGATTTTTCTAAATTATATTATTGTTATAGGTAGTGTATAAAATCTATATGTACAATGTGCTCATGAGTACATGTTTTTAAAAGTTTTCACATGTTTTTGGCTAGAAATGTGCACGAGATTTACAATATTTTGAGCCACATAGTGCACCAAATTTATTAATAAACTTTAACTATATACACATGAAGCACATTGTGCATACAGTCTATTTTTATATATGCAAATTAAATAGATATTTATATAAAATATTTTATATTTACTTAATACTTTAATGGTTGTTTCTCTAAATTTTATTTATAATTAAATAACTTAATAAGGTAAGCTTGTTTTATTTATATTTATTACATATGTACGATATATATATATATAAATTACATTTTGTAACATTTAATTGAATCTAAATTACACATTGTTTATCTTATATAATAAACCATTCTTCATAAGTAGATTCGTGAAATTGTCATGCTAAATCATAAAAGGATAAATGTAAGCCTAATTTAAAATCTAGATAAATATACAACCAAATACAATATGACTTTATTGATAAGATGTATAGTTTAAACAGGTAAAAAATTTTATAAGATTTTATCATGCCAATCTGCCCTGTAAAAAAAATCAAACAAAACTTTTCTGTAATCTTTTCATGTATAGATTATATATTTTTTCATTTGAATTACTAAGTAATAATATCTATATTTCTTCTATAAATGTTGCATATTTATGGAATATTTATAGAGTAATTTTAATAAAATAATAGAAATTATGCAAAAACTTTACAGAATATATATAATAACACAATAAAAAATATACTAATTATGGAAATTAGTTGGAGAACTTACTCAAATTTACAGTATATGACAATAAAAGATGAATTCCTAGAAATTTCATAATACATAAATATGATAATAAAAGGAAATAATATTGGAGGCTTTACTGAATTTTTATAAACTAAATAAAAAAAAAGCTAGAACTTTTTTATAATACTCATGGAATAAATCTGAAAGTGTTATGGTAATAAAAACAATATGTATAGAATAAATACAGAACTTGCATAAAAAAAAGCTAGAATATTTATTAAATTTTTATAGTAATAAAAGTGGTATATAAATTATATCCAGGACTTGCATTATATATAGTACCCAATACTTCTTTTAATTCTTAGTCTTTTTACCGGCCTTTGCTTTATGCGAGGAAGTTTTTTTTACTTTTTGTTCTCTTTTCCTCTTTTTACCAATATAAAGAAAAAATCAAATAAATAAATTCAAAGCAATACCTCTGTGAATTATTTCACAAAAAAATAGTTATAATAATCTTATTAAGTATTAGAATCTTGTGTACCGTTTTCAAATTTTTCTGATACACTTTCAGTATTATTAAATTTTTAAATAGAAGAACAAAGACTATTTCTTAGTGATGATGACATGTTATTCTCTGGGATTATAGTATTTTGTTCTATATTTTATAATTTTAATAATACATAGATTAAATTTTTTTTTTAATAGCATTAATTGCAGATCTAAAGCTTTATATTTTACTATCGGTTTCAAGATTTTTTTCATCTTAATTGATAACCTTAGTATTAGTATTACATGTTTGCTTGAGGACTGAATTTCTTTTTTTAGACACATTTTTTACAAGAGTTGATGTGTTTTCTTGACTGGAAATATTTTTATTATTTTCTAAATTTCTAACATCTTGATCAATAACTTTAGAGTTTGTATTACATATTCACATGGGGGCCAAATTTCTTTTTTAGACATATTTTTTACAAAAGAAGAAGTGTTTTCCTGACTGGAAATATTTCTATTATTTTCAAGATTTCTAATATCATGATAATAGATAACTTTAGTATTTGTGTTATGTATAGGAGCCAAATTTTTTTTTTTAGACATATTTTTTACAAGAGAAAAAGTGTTTTTCTAACTAGAAATATTTTTATCATTTTTGAAGTTTTCAACATCTTGACTGACAACTTTAGTATTTGTGTTATGTGTTCGCATGGGGCTGAGTTACTTTTTTTTGACATATTTTTATGAAAGTTGATGTGTTTTCTTGACAGGAGATATTTTCAACATCAGTATATAAAGATGTACTGACCACAGTTGTTAAAGTATCAAGTATATATATGCTCTCATCTGTATTGTCTTAAAACAAGATTATTAAGAAATAGTTTTTTTTTTATTCCAACCTTTTTAGTTTTGCAACTTTTAAATTTTTTTTTTTTTGCTTTTTTTTTTTTTGATATTAAGATGACTTCTTTGGCCTGGTGACTTTTTATTAGAGGACCAGATAACGGTCTTATAATGTAATTACAATGATGGTACATCAAGCCACACATGCACCTTTTGAGTGCCTAATTTAAGTAGTCCACCCGAAGGTTCTACACTATCTGCCATACCTGCACTCCAACTAGGGGGGGTACTTATTTAAACCATCTGGTTATGACTACCCGCCATCACCCCTCTAACCCAGAGTATTACCTCACTATATGTAAGTAGATTTCGGCATCTACCCCATGTGGATTTCGCACCCTACCTTAGGACTTACTAACCACAATTAGATTTATCAATCCCTATCTTAAGACTAACTAACTATACATAGCTAATTTAAACCTAACAGAGAGGTACATGTCGCACATTTGTATTCACCTGCATGTTTCTATAACTTCTTTCTAATTAGTACATATTGACCTGCCATTCCGTATGAGTACCTTTTGGGGTGCTACCTTTCTACAGACATTTCTCAAGCACCAACCTTCCTAACTAGGCGCCCATTACGTACTCCTTGCCCTTATCTGGTTCACAACAAACCCCGATACCCACATTCAAACCATCTTCTTACCCAGATTCTTTATCGGTCCATCCCTTACTTCCAGCCAGCAACCTGGAAGGGTTGGTCTGCCTAGGCTTTAGGTATCTGAAGGATGCCCTCTCCTTGGTCCATACTTTCGAAGCGTATAACCTTTTTCTTCGGTGTGACAACTTGGCAGTTCGGCTGGTGTGTCCTCCACCATAGGATCTAGTTGCTCGGTTCTTTAATTTCGGGCCCTGGTTCGAATTCAGCCCTCCTGTGATACCGTCAAAGATCACTGCTACTTCCAGATTCAGGTCTTCCCAAATGGGTTTTCGGTTATGCCAGTTTCTTGGATTTATTGCACCAAAGCTTTCATTACTAGATGGTGTGACCGAAGTTACAGAATTTTTTTTTTTGCTAAATCAAGTAATAACATTAAGTTAATATTATTATTACTATTAATGTTATTAATACTTTCAGAATCTTGTACATTATTAGATATTTCATCTGTACCACTTTGATTGAGAGAACTTTTAACATCTACATAATTTGTGTTGCAACTTCTAATAGGAGGTTGAATGTTCTTTTTTTTGGTGGTAGATCATATCCTCTTGCTTTTGCTTCAATAGTCTTTTTTTTTTCTTGATTAACTTATAAATAAAGATCAATATATAGCCAATACTTATATAGAACTTAAAAAATTACATAACTATACTATTGCAATATGAAGTAAGCCAATCACAAAGAATGAAGTTAGCTTTAGAAACTAGAAATATCGAATTCGCCTTATTAAACTATAATAGATAATTGAGTATTATTTATTTATTTATTTATTTATTTTACTTTAATATAAAAATTTTAATCTTACTTCTTTCATTACTTTTTCTGCCTTCCCTTTTGGCTAGCAGGATAATAATATACCATGTAAAAACCAAGAAACTGCACAATTTTACAGATTATTTTATAATAAACATAAAATCAATTAAATATAAATAACAATAATGATAGTGTAACTATAAAAAACTTACTCTAAAATTCAAATATTGTTTTTTATTAAGTTTTAAAACTCATATCACTGTACATCTTTTTGATTTTTTTTGGGCTTCCTTGTAACTTTTATATTCACAAATTTTAATTGGATTTATTATAGACCCTTTTGAAAACTAAAAATTTATACATTAATTAATGCCAAATAAATAATCGCAAAAGAAAAAAGACAACAAAAAAAAATACCTGTTCATTAGTTATACCATGCACAGCACTACTTGAATCTATAAGTGATTTTGTAAAAGAAGGTTCAATAGCAATTAATACAGAATATAATCGATGGTGCTGCTCATTATTTAGTGCATTAGATAGAGTTAGGTTTACATCAAATAGTTCAAGAAAGAACTGCAATGTTGCTTAACATTAAAAGTATGAATATTAATTGAAAGGTTGTTTTGTAGTATTTTTATTAATTATAAATAGTAATTTTATTTTTTTTTATAATTGCAAAGGTGATTAGAAAGAAAAACAATAAAGGACAAATCTTATTTTAAATTATTTATATATCAGTTGTAAGTATTATTGATATTTTTTGTAATTACAAGAGTAATTTAAATATTTATTTTTAAGAATTAATCTAACTATAACTAGTGGTAATCATCACCAGAGTACCTATATTTCAAAAATGTACTAAGTAAATGGGATCAGGTTCTCTAAGTAAAAATGTTCAGGACCCCCAAAAACTTTATAAAAACTAAAATTAGGCCCTATTGGGCTCTTATAGTAGCTCTATATTATATTATATAAAAAAAAATTTTTTAACCCTAACCCTAAATATATCTAGGAGTGGTGATAATCACTATCGGTTATTTTGATTTTAATTCTATTTTTAAAATATGAAAAATTAACTTTTTTACTATTTTTTTTTGTGCAGCAAAGTTATTTTTAATACTGTCATAGTAAACAAGTATAAAAAAAAAAGAAAAAAAAAATTGTATAATTGACTTGAAGAATAAGAGAAATGAATAGATACGTGTTGTGTATATGTGACTATGTGACAATCGGAATCAAAACCATACATTTAAATAATTAATTAATAACACAAAAGTCAGTAGTGGCATGAAAAGTATGTAATAAATTTAAGAGTTAAATGAAGTTAATTAGTAATATAATAACAAAGTCAAAATTTGCATTTATAAGCAAAGTAAAGTTAGTGCCTTTTTTGTAATAATAGATCAAATAGAAAATAACATACTTATTCTTGACTGCGTGTTTAGTTTCTATCTACAGTACTTGTTAACTGTTTATGCTTACTATTTGGGTTAGATTTATTTAATATCAAAACACTAATTAATCTGAACAATACAGATGGATAATAAAGTTTTTTGTACATGTATTTAGTGTCTACAAGAGTCAAATAATCAAGGCAAATTAGTTAGCAGGCAACTCATACAAGGTATTCATTAAAACAAAGGAAAATTTAGCATAGTTCAACAGATATACCTGTTCAACAATGATATCTAGTCACGTCTATTTCTTTAGCAACTGTATCAACATTATCATCTAATATTCCGATAATGTTGTTATTATATAATAGTCAAGGTATAAATCAAAATTGCATAAATATAGAGTCGAATAATTTAGAAAGCTATGAAAATGCTATGGAAGAGATATTTAGTGAAAATAGTGAATAATTAGAGAGTGAAAGTAAATATAATGAGAAATATACTAAGGAAGATATCAAAGAGTATAATAAGAAAAATAGTGAAAATTATAATGAAGAGTTTGATGAAGAGTGTGAGAAAAATAATAAGGAATGTAATAATATATATAATGAGAAATATAATGAGGATAGCAATAAGGAATTTGATAATAAACATATAAATTTTGTTAAGCCTATTATTATTAAAACATACAATTTAATTTCAATACTTTTATATTACTTACTTGTTTTAAAATTATTTAAAGAATTTATTTAAAGGCTTACAACTTTTTTGAATTAAAAATAAGCATAATATTTCAGAGGCAGGGTTTAATAAAATTCTTAAAACTTTAGAAATTTCTGGAGTTACTCTTTATAAACTTCAAAAGCTTCTTGGAAACCTTGTACCTTTTAAGCCAACACTTGTAGATTGCTGTATTAATTTATATGTAGCATTTACTGGTGAACTTACTGATAAAAATTACTGTCCAGAATGTCATGAGCATCGTTACAAGTTTAGCAAAGCATCTAGAGTATTTAGGAAAAGTGCTGCCTACTGGTTAATTATAAGTTCATTTCAAAAACAATATAAAGATAAAGTGTAGGCTAAAGCTCTTCATTATTGACATAATTATACTTTAACACAAAAATATTTGGCTGATAACCAAATAGATGATATTTTTGATAGTCATCAATATAAATTCTTAGTTTCTTCTGGTTTTTTTTTTGACTGTCAAGATATTGCTCTAACGGCATCCACTGATGGATATCAAATCTTTATCAAAAACAAGATGATTGCTAGATTATTCTTCTTATAAATGCAAATCTACCAACTAATATACGTGTTTAACATGAAAACTTGATGATTTCTGTGCTTATCCCAGAACCAAAGGTGCTAAGAAATTTTAACTCTTTTTTGTGACTACTAGTTGACGAGTTAAAACAATTACAAGAAGATTTCTAGTGTTTTGATAGTGTAATAGAAGAAATCTTTATTTTTTGTGTACATGTTTTAAGTTGGTCTGGTGATATTCTAGCACTTGCTAAAGTTATATATACAACTGAACATAATTCTTATAAAGCTTGTCAATTTTGTTGATTTGTGAAGTATACTATAAAGAAAACTGGCATGTATACTGTCCACTCAAGCCTTCAAAGAATATACTAGACTGCAATATGATCCTAAAAGCCTTTTACTATGAACACATAATGATTATTTGTCAGATATTACCACTATAGAGTATTTAAATAGATTATCACAAAAATGTGAAATTCAGGAAAAAGGCAAGTTGTTTATTTTGTATATTTTATAAATATTAGAAATAATAAGTTTAACTATTTTTTAGGTATTAATGATCGAAGTATTTTGTTTGAACTTAAGTTGATTAAATTTCTAGATTCTTTTCCAGTTGATATTATACATGGATTATTTAAAAACATTGCTCTAGCAATGCTTCGGTATTGGTTTGGTTCTTTTTTTAAAGATAATCAAATTTCAAATTCTGAATATGGTATTTCTAATAAGGTTTGGTCAGAAATTGGAAGTACAATGAAAAGAAACTAAAAAAATATGCCATTAAGTTTTACCTGTCCACTTATTAATATCTAGCAATACTCTGCAGCATTTAAAGCAGAGCATTGGCTAAACTGAATAACATTATATTCAATTCTGCTCTTATATAACAATCTTCCAGAATAATATTTAAATTGGTGGGCAAAATTTGTATATGCTGCAAAGCTTTGTCTTAAGTATAAGATTAGCATAACAGAGTTAATAGAAATTAAAAGGCTATTTTGTAAGTTTGTTGTACACTATAAGAAAGAGTATCTCCAGAATGAATCCAGAAGACTTTCAGCTGCACTTATTTCTTACTATTATTTATTACATATTGCTACTTCAATTCGCAATACTGGGCCTGCATGGTCAATGTGGCAATATCCAATAGAAAGATTGTGCAAAATATTATTGCTACTAGTCCATTCCCAACAGCATCCTTATACAAACCTTTGAAATCAGATTACATTATGAAATCAATTTTCACTTCTTCAATACAAAGCTGAAATAAATAAGAAGCTTTTTATTAAAGATTTAGAAGACACACCAAATCATTTTTAAAGTCGTGTTTTTGTTATTGAGAGCATTGAAGAGAGACTGTTTTCATTGTCTTCTAGCTATAATATAAATAAGACTGAAATGCAGTGTCTTACGGCTTATTATGCAATGATATTAGATAAACCTATAAACCAGTTAAAGGTATGTTGTCTATCTAATCTATTTTATTATAAAAAGATTTAATTTCTCATATAAGGTAGATATGTCTAATTTGGCATGGTATCTAATTTGGCGCACTAATGATATCTTGTGAACTGTCAATTAGAATTATGTGATTTTTGTACCATTCGATTCGTCTCATCATGACGAATCGAATAGTATCAAAATCATATGATTCTGATCAATAGTTCACAAGATATTATCATTTAACCAAAATAGCCTACATATAAGATAGATGTATAGTGTCTAATTCAGTGCACTAACAATATCTTATGAACTGTTGATCAGAATCATGTGATTTAGGTACTATTTGATTTGTCTCATCAAGACGAATCGAATGTTACCAAAATCATAAGATTTCAACTAATAGTTCGCAAAATATTACATTAGAAATCTTTAATGTGCCAAATTAAACACTGTGCTTAAATAAAACTGTGTTTTTAGATAAACTTTTAAAAAGTGATATCTTGTGATTGGATGATCGAAATTAGGTGATTTTGGTACCATTCGATTCATCTCGATGTGACAAATCGAATGGTACCAAAATCATCTAATTCTGACTAACATGGCACATGATATGCATTGTAGAACTTAACTGCACCGAATTAGATATATCTACCTTATATATTTTTTAAGTTGATTATGAATTCTGTTCAAAAATTTGGAAAACTTCAAACAACGCAGTGTTTAATAATAAATTCAAGACTATTGAATCATAAAGGTGACATGGTGCATATAAATTATTGTATTGTAGTATATATTTTATTAATATTCTATAAGTTCTACTATATAAAATAAAAAATCTTTAGAAATAATATTTTTTTTTTGTTTTGCATTTATCAATTAATTTATTAGGCCAAGCTTTTAGTCGATCATAATGCTCATTATAAAAATGCACTAGTTATCTTAGAAATGCAAAAATTTTTGGTGAAGTATATTATTTTTTTTGTACAAATATGATAATCAATAGTCAATATTGCAATTCCCATCTTTCTAAACATGGTTTATTAAAATTCTGTTATCTTGGTTCATTCGGGGTGATTAACATTAATGCTATTGATAGAATATTGGATTTTTGAAAATGTCTAACAATGAAATATATATAATTGATAAAGAAAATCAAGTCAAATTTCGTTAGTTTAAAATAATTTAGGGGAATTTACATATAAGGGCCCAAAAAATGAAAATAATTACATATAGGGCCCAAAGTGAAAATAATTACATATAAAGGCCAAAATTTTAAAAAATATTACAATTAAAGAAATAAGATTGCAAATTTTTAGTATACAAAAAAAATTATACAAATGTAATTGTCTTAAACATATTATTTTTTAATTATATTGCATTTATTCTCATAGTGCCTTTTACGTAAAAATCATAACCACTTTTGCTGATTTTAAAAATATTTAACTTTCTCTACGAATAAAACTGAGCTTCTCCTGTTCTAAATATCTACGATTAATGCATAGTAACCCTCACAAAATATTGATTCACTAGTTTGGTATAACAACAGGATAAACAAATTAGTTTAAAACCAAATAAACATTTTATTATTAATTTATATCATGCTGAATTGTTTCTCGGTTAAAAGAAAGCTCAACAAGTACAAAATGTATAAATCAATACATATATACATTCAAAGAACCACTATCATCATAATGCAAAGTTACTTTGACCTTTAATTGTAAAATTTTTCAAAATTTAGGCCCTTATATGTAATTATTTTCATTTTATAGGCCCTTATATGTAAATTCCCCAATAATTTATTATAAAAAAAGGAAAAAATGCTCAAATTATCTGGAAAATATTTTTAAGCTATTTCCATTATTTTAGCTTTTTTAATCAGTTTTTCATAATAAATTTTATAGTACTATATATTCCATTTTATTTCCATTTCCAAATGTTTATAGAAAAAATTTAAAAAGTTATATTTAAGTATATTCCGTATTATTTCCATATTTAAGTAAAAGAGTTCTTTATATAAACAATTAATAGGTAATATTATGGGGAAAATACGGACAGAGTATTTGTCTAGTTGTTATTCTTTATATATATATGGAAATTTTAAGGAGCTATAATCATATTTATGGAAATATAATCGATATATTCCGGAGTTCATTTTTTATAGGGCTGCTATAATTTTCCAATGCTAACACTAATAATATAAAACGCCGAACATATATTAAAAATAGAGGTATTTCACACCCATACCGTACTGATCTGGTCATACTAAACTGCATTATTTAGAAATGTTCATTGCAGATAATTACACAGTTAACGTGGATAAGAAGCAGACCAATAAATAATCGCTAAACTTAGGAACTCTCAATGTGATTAGTTATAATGCATAAGTACTGCGATTAATTGATGCGATATTTACTGTAATTTTGCTGAAGATTCATAACGTGAATGCAAATAATAAAGTTTTAGTCAATAAGAACAAGTGTATGGCAAAAAAGTGGTTTAAGCTTTTTTTATTCATCGCGATAATGAACCTACTTCCGGTTAAACTACTTTTCGCTAATTAAAAATTGAACTTCGACCTATTAATTTATGTGCTTGAGAGAACTTTAAATAAATATAAATAAAAATTTGAATGAGAAATTAATTAATATATTGATCTATAACGTTCAATTGAATAAATAAAAAAAAGTTCTGAAGACACTTAGTTGAAATATGTGAAAACCTGACATACATGACGAAGAGTTTTGTAAGCCAATTTCAACCTATTGAAGAATTTTTTGAGCTGATGACGTTTGAATGGCTTATTTAAATACTACATTTTATTCTGTAGCTACGTAATAGCTGCTGCAGTACTATATCGGTATTATCAACCACAGTTATGGCTTCGATAACTATTGCTTTAAAAAGCAGCTAATGCTGATCCATAGTTAAGTTGGAACTCATCGGCTTGGCTCCATTATGCAGATAAAACCGGCTTCAGATAAGCCTCCCTGAAGATAGATAACAACAAATCTATATTTGGTTGGCGCAATTCAGATAATAAATAAAGTACAAAATCTGTAAGCCCTTTTATGGTATTTTAATTAAATACCTTATTAGGTTAAATTTCTAACAGATTAAAAAATATTTACTAACGCTAAGCAAATAAATAATAGTTGTTCTGGTTCTAATGGTAGCAACATCATTAAAATCAGACCAGTAGCTCCTAAGATATATATATCCGAAGTTATTTAACTTTTATTTACTTTAAAAAAACCACTGGTCCAATTTAAATGATTTTACTACCATTAGAACCGGAAAGGCCTGATGAACAACTTTTACTAAGGTCAAAATAAGATACCTCTTCCGGAGCACCTTTTAGATTTGGGAGGTGCCATTAACAAAAATGGGGGTGGCTTTAACAAGACTCTAAAAAAATCATAATAATTCAAATATAATCTAACTTAATTTAACTACATACTGTAATCACCGAAATAGCAAGTTCTGTATGAAATTATTTACAGTAACTAACAATAGGAATTATAATTATTCTGATGCAATCTAACTCACCTTAACCACATATTGTGTTTACTGGAATAGCAAGTAACAGAATTTTTTCACATATGGTAGTCACTATATAATGCTAATGATAGATAAATGATAAATAAATAACATAATATGGAATGCATTGTAATAACAATATAGAATAGTTAAATAAAGTAAAATTAATTAAGCAAAAAAAAAAGGCAATAAGTTAGCCACTTAATTGTGATATAAAAGATTGAAATAATAAAATTTTATACATAGCCTGAAGTGTATAAAAATCTCTACTACAAAATAACAAATAATGTGTTAAGGCTACAAAATAAACACCAAACAATTTCTCATTATCATTAATACAAATCTTTACCTGTTTGCTATAAATTATAATATAAAATTAGTAAAATTTTGAGAATTTTACTACAATATAATATAGCATACTCTGTTCTAACTCCCTTTAAACAACTCAAGCGCCTAGTTAATTAACCAATAAAATTGCATGAACTTTACGTATGGGTGTTATTGTTTGGGAGAGTAGTCGTATTTTAAAGTTCGATTTAACTCCAATAGTAGACTTGGAGTGCTATATATATCGTGGTGTGAAGTCACGAATTACGTAGATCGGGATTGGGGTTATCCCTTAATTAGATCAAATCGGATTATAATCAGTTTTAAGAGTCAGTTAAAGGGACATGCGTTAGCAGTGTAGTTATTTTAAGGGTATGCGAAGCAGGTAATAATAATGTAATTTAGGCCATCTATAACAATGATTAGGGATAACAATAACAACAATCGGGTGTAAGATAACAGATTAATGGTGAATAGTGACAATTTGGGTATAGACTAGGGATGGGTTCGACTACGAACGGCTACGATCATTCATAGCCAATTTGCTTAATAATAAGATGATTTTTTGTTCTTGAGCTTTTAATTAAAGTTGTTCAGAATTAAATTCT
>CAJVPY010002102.1:0-17092 GCA_910591965.1 Dentiscutata erythropus | reverse complement strand
TTAAATATTTTACTTAGAAAAGATATAGCTAAAATCAATATTTAAAATTTTATTAAAAAATTTTAAAATTTAAAAAAAGTTTGCAGGCAAATTTGGCTGCAAAACAATTTAAGGGATACAAAAGTCTGAACATGGCCCCTCAATGATTTTTGAAATACAATCGCTAGAAAATATAGTTAAAAAAGACTTAGAGAAGGTTATAGTATCAGCAAAAGAAGTGCAAGATCTTAAAAAAAAAGAGAGAGTAAAAGTAGGCTGTAAGAGTTGGGAAATTTGTATAATAGAAAAAATAGTAAAAGATACGTTAGTTAGAGAAAAATTAATAGAAAATTTAGATAGAAACAAAGATATAAATAGTCTATTTTTTTATACAGATGGCTCACTCGGATCATCAGAAAGTACAGCAGAGAAACAAATGGGGTGCGTAGTGATACAAGTCTCAGAAGAAGATCAAATTATACACCAAATAGCACTTGCAACTAAGAATTGGTTTTCTTCTACTAGGGCAGAGTTAGTCACAATATTAGTTGCTCTACTTGTAACACTGAGAGAAAAAAAAGCTGAGATAAGAACTGATAGTAGTGCTGCAATATTATTAATTAAGAAAGAACTAAAAACAGAAAAAGTTAGACAATGGTTAAAAATCAAAAATAGTGGCTTAGTAGCATCTATAGTAAAGATAATCAAAACAAAGCAACTAGAAGTATAGTTTATAAAAATTAAAGGACATTCAGGAGATTTTTATAATGACCTGGCAGACTTTAAAGCCAAAGAGGGTGTGAACTCCACAGAAGAGCTGACTCCCATAGCACTTAGTACAACAGAGTTTAAGCTGAAATATAAGTGGGAGAATAAGATAGTTCAAAAACCCTTATACTCCTTCATCGAAATGATAGAAAGAGTGATAAACAGAGTAGAGTGGACATTTCTACATAGTACTTAGAATAAGACTCATCAAGAAAGAAAAACTTTACAGTCTTGGCTGATCTTCTACAAGATTCTAAATAGTAGTATCAAGCAGCAGAATTACACATTTAGATCAAACACGATGCAGTTATTCGAATTAAAATGCATAAACAACATGTTACTAGTAATAGAAAAACTCAACCAGAGAAAACCTAATATATATAAATCCAAGCTATGTGTTGTGTGCAAAAAAGAAATAGAAAATGTAGAACATTTGGTTAGTTGTGAAGTATCACTAGGTCTACTAAGAGAAATTGAGAAAGATGCAGTTGAATTGACCTTGAGCGAGGCAAAAAAAACCAAAGATCTCTCTGAAAAGAAAGAATGGATCCTTGCAATGCTGGGAAAAGGTAGCCTAGCAGAAGAAAAATGCAGAAAAGAAAGATAGATAAGAGGCCTAATTACAAAAGAAGATTTTAATGAGTTAAGTCCACCCTTTACTTCCAATAAACAAGCAGTATCTTTCATAGTAAAGTTATGAAGAAATTGGATGCAGAGCATTTATGAAAGAATATGGATCGCAAGATGCAATTTGGTACAAGATTGGGAGAAAGAAAATGGCATAACATGTAAGAAAAAAAAAAGGACCCACCTGAAAGGAAAAGAAGGGAAAAAGGAAAAAAGTAGACAACGAGGTGATTCTTGTATCTAATTCGGCCCACAAAGATACAAAAAAAAGATGGAAAAACACACTAAAAATCGCTAAAGAAAAGACTTTAAGTTGGATTAAAAGTGGTATACGGGCAGAGTGGTGGAAAACAAATTAGTAGTCTTGGCAGACCATAAGAACTATCTAGTAAAGTATTGGTAAACCCAATAGCAGAGAGCCAGTATGGAGGTAAAATCTTACTATAGCAGGTCGCATATAGGTATTCAATGAATAACCAGGTGAGTTAGTACTTGTAATCTTAGGTATCGAAAAGCTTAGCTCTTCGAAAAATTTTAATATTATATTGTAGAATATTATAAGCTTAATAAAGTAGTGGCAAGACTGCCAAATGATTAAAAAAAATAAAAGTTCTTTAGTTTATATGAAAATTTCAGAATATATGTAATTTATTATCTTGAACAACTTTATTTAAGATATAAATATTAATTGATATAGTAAAATTTTTGACTTTAATATTTAATTTTGTTTGACAACAAATTCTGATTGGCTAAATGACAATAGAATATCAATTAACATATGTTAAATGATCTTTTAAATCATTTGGGTCTTGAAATAACCCAATAACTAGTCATTTGTCATTTGAGTTATTTGGATCATTTCAGGTTATTTATTATCACTGCCTATGATTGGCAGCACATAATATTTTCTGATGAAATGTCTGTTGAAATTAGTAAACAATCCTGCCAAATTAGAGTATGGTGTCTTGAAGATGAAAGGCATAAAAATGAGTGCTTAACTCTAAATTTTAAGAGTAGTAGATGTTTAGTAATAGTGTGTAGTTGTTTTGTTGACAAAATCAAGGGCCCTCTCATAAGTATAAAGAGTCAAAACAAAAAATCAATAAAAAAATATATACTAAGGTTCTGGAGGACTATTTAATATCATTTTATAAAAGAGCTAAAGCATCTTGTTCATTAGTAGGTGCAAAAATAATCTTTCAACAAAATAATGAGCTGATATATAAAGTAACTGATTGGCTTAAAAAAAAAAATCCCTAAATTGAACTGGCCTGCAAAATCTCCCAATCTAAATCCGATCAAAAACATTTGAAAGGTTTTGAAAGATAATATTCAAAGCCAAGAAGAGTTTTCAAGAAAAGTAGATGATCTCAAAATTGCCCTAATAGAAGAGTGGTTGAAATTAGAAAAGTCAGTTTTTTTGGAGTCTGTAGACTCAGTTCCAAGAAGGATCAAAGTGGTATTTGAAGAAAAGGGTGGGCATTCCAAATATTGATTAGGCAAAAAAAAAAAATTTATAATGTATATATTGTAAATATGAAAAAAATCATGTATTTCATTGCAAATTTGTTTAATAAAAAAATTGGGTGCTACTTTTGCCAATGACTGTGTGTACCCAAGATATGGGCTGCCATCAATAGAAATATGGCAGATTGACATTCTAAAAAAATCAATACCTTAATTTTCACAGATCATAGTGAATTTTGAAGCTATTTTAATGATGTAATATTTATAAGAGTTAGCTTTCTTTTGACTATTAAATACTCAAAATTCATCGAGATATTGTTATTTTTTTAGAATGTCCATCTGCCTTATTTCTATTGACGACAGCCATATGTTATTTTACAGCCAAGCTTAGTGTGATTATATTTATTTATAATAGAAAGAATAATAAAACGGTATCGGTATCGGTATAAAGAAATATTTTAATCGTGTAACAATTTCATGTAACGACCAGTTTTTAAATCCGGGTCAGGGTCACCGATTTTCTGCTGCCAAATTCTGCCTGCTTCACAAGCCTGTTTATACGAATAATTTTCTTATTTATACTGTAAATTCTGCGACTTTTAAAACTACGCCATAAGTTCTGCGAATTTACTTTAAAAAACTGACTTTAACTCCGTATCCTTCTGAGGAACACACTCGTGATTTAGGTTTACTGATTGTCTATTCGCGGTTTATGCGCATATTATGCCCTAATTCGGGTAGACTGTATGTCACGTGAGTACTGTCCATAATGACTTGGCGGTAAAATGATTAACATCCATGAAAAAATTTATTTTCTATCAAGAGCATTAAGTATGCACTTCAGTCTTTTGATATAAACGCGAGTTTAGCACACTACCAAAGAATATATATATAAACGCGAGTTTAGCACACTACCAAAGAATATATATATATACCGAAAGTCTTCGAATATCCTTGTTAGATTCGCACTTTTTCTTATAAAATATGGCACAAAACTTGTCGCCGTATAAACTTCAACCCCCAAAAAACTTGTCCGCTTTACACAAAACAAGTGTCGAGCTTGGTAGGTTATAGATATCAAGAATCTAATACAAAATGTCTAGTCATAAAAGCTACTGTAGAAGTTCTAAATTCTAACTTTGCAGTAGCTGTTTCGTAGGAGAACTGATACCTATAATTCTAAACTTGATTCAAATTATTAAAACAGACAATTATTATCAATCGCACCAATTTTGTAGGATATCCCGATTTCTATCCTCCAAAGCCTGGTCAAGATGAAGACTTAATGACAGAGCAGCATGTACAGCAAGGTTTTTCTGGCGCACTCTTTGTAGATGCAGAGTCTTTCTCAGCACAGGATATGATTCTGGATGAGATAAGAGATCCAAAAGGTCTTGGAAATCTCGGCGAGTTCATGACTGACATAATGAAACGTAAACATGAGATTAACACTTTTGAAGAGTAAGCACTTTTATAGTACAGAGAAGCCTCTCTAAGTGCACCCTCTTTAATGCACGATCTCTAAATGCACTCTCAAATTCTGACCCGAATATATATTTGACCTCTATAAATACATTTTTTCTTACTGATCTCTAAATGCATGTTGTTAAAAGTTTGGTTCCTAAAGAATATATTCAGGGGTTTGACTGTAGTTTGTTTCTACATAATGCTAATAACATTTTTTCGTGCGGCATAGATCTTCTCCATACACCGTGCCACAAATAGTATGGGTGCCTGTCGAAGATAGAGATGAATGGTTAAGGCGACTGGCCGGTAATAGTCCGCTTAAAGAATTGGCAGAGAATGTTCCGAGAGTGTATGATATTTTATAGCATGCACGTCATAGATACTTGTGTCGTCTATAACACTAATTTAATTTAGTCATGGCATTTACAGTGTCGAAGGTACTCATCTACTAGAACTTGTTACTCAACATAGAGTACCTCTCGCACGGGCTACTTGGTTTACCAAAATAGTAGGGATTAATTTGATTAATTCAAGAACGGGGGTAGGTTATATATTCAAGGATCATTTCTATCCCCAATTTTTACTTATATATAGCAATTGAACAATGTTTGCTACTTACACTAGCATCAAGAAACGTCACATAATGCTACGCAAGAATACACAAAAAATTGGAATTCGACATTTCACACCTTCATCAAAAACCAGAGTCGTGAATATGATCCCGATAAGTGGAGATATAGGCATGTGAATTAATTGACTAATAAATGCTATTTATTGTTGAATTTGTTAATAAATATACCATGCTTTGTTTTCGTATTTAGTATATTACTAGCCAAATGGCAGTTTGATGATGGATTGCTTGATCAACGGATTCTTAGATCGACGCTCGAAAATCTAGATCAAGCAGATCATTTAAACACTGTTATTTGGTTATGGTTTGTTCAACAATTTTTGGAGGAATTCCAACGTTCTCGAACGTTGATGAGGTTGTTGATAGAGATTATCTTAAAGAAATTACAAGATGTAAGCTGTTTGTTTTCTTGTTTCAGACATTGTCTGTGAATGTGAAGTAATTACAATTGCTGGTAACACCTTAGATACGCCAAAACCCAAAGCTCGATATTGTCGTCAAGATGTTGAAGAATATGCTACATGTATGAATATTTATATTTTATCACAATTGTATTCGTTAACCTAATGTGTATATGCATTAAATATAAATATATAATTATTTGTTGCTATAGACACTCTTCTTAGCCACTCCTGATATGTTTGTGTTTCCTGTTTGTTGGAACACATACAAAGACCTCCTAAGATGTGTTTTTGTTGAAGACAATTCATTGAAAACCGATACTGTTATACCAAAGAATACGAAACGGCAAATGGAAAGATATTACGAATTGATACGTGCTAGAAATGAGGTATTTGATAAAGAAAAACCTGATATGATAGGGAAGAGGAATGCACAAGAGTTGCAACAATCTCGGATAATTGAGGTAGGTGTATTGACATTAGTAAAGTACGAATAATGATCAATTGTGTCACGAAGGTTAATAATACTTTTATTTTATTAGATTCTAGATAAAGTTGGTTTCCATACTGACTACCAAAAAATTGCAGCTGAATACTTCCGTATAGATAGTAAATTTCCAATGCTAGAAAGAGAAGTATCAACACATATTTACTGGTTGTGCTATTGGGCTGTGACTAAATATCGTGCTGGAGATTATCGTGTTTACTCTGTAAGTACTATACTCGATATATGGAAGAGCTCTGTGACAAATGCAGAGGAAAGGCTGCAACGTCAGACTACAATTCAAAACTCTTTAATGGATTTTTTGGATATTTATCCTCTTGGTTGTAATGGCATATGCGAAGAAGACGGTAGGCATTTTCATGTTTCATGTCTATAAAATGGGAAGATTATATTTATATTGACATTTTGTTGTTATTTTTATCTGGAATGATATTTTAGAATGCAATGTAGTTGCAGGACTATTTGGTGAACTTATCCGCAATGGGCATTTCTCTCATCAACGTTATTTGCAACGTTTGGTCGCAAGGGGGGACGTGCTACATGAGAGAAGGGTAACAGAGGTATTTGAATTAAATATCTTTATATGTTTAATCGATTTTTGCTTTTATATGTTAATTGTCAATAAATTTATTATAGAAGTCGAAAAGACATTTGAAATATGTAAAATGTTTCCCCCTCTTTAATACGGAGCTCCATCATTTAAATCAGAGACGGGTCATTTTATATAACGTTAATTGCGATGTATGTTATGGTCGGTTTGTGTTCTGTTTTTACTGTAATGTGCATATACTTAAAAAATTGTCCTATGATTGGATAGGATACTAGCGATGAAAAGGAATATGAATCTATGGTCATGATGATAAAAGATAAACTTCCATATTTGTTTTCGAGAACAGGTTGTGTAGTATTTGTGGTTCTATTATTATGACTGCTTAATTATTCGTAACCAATTATTTGTATTATATTGTATTAGAGAAGCTAGATAGTCCAACGGTAGATAATCCGGTCTCTGATATGCATTTGGCACTAAATTTCCATAGTGAGACAACGGAATTTATGCAAAATGTAACGAAATTTTGCCAAATAAAAGTAATACAAACGTGGCTTCTCCCGCAAGTGAAAACATTTGTACAAAATACCCCGTGAGTATTAAAGTCAATTAAATAAATTTATATACAATACACGGCGCTTAAAGACACCTAAAAGATAAAATGGATGCATGATTCATACAAAGGATAGCTTTTTATGGAATATATATATATATGGGGGAGTCAGTAGTAAAGGGACAATTTTCTAAGTTTTTTGAACTTTTAAGCTAAAATATTTTAACAACTGCTTAACCAAATTTTTTTGTTTTAATTCTATATAGTTATAGAATTAAAATAAATAAATAAATAAATAAATTTTTATTAATTTGGTTAAGATACTTCAATTTAATTTTTTAAAAAAAGTTACCTTAAATGAGTTGTTCCTTTTCACTGACTCTCCCACATATGGAGGATTTATAGCTCAGAATTCAGATTTTCAAAATTTGAATGTGGTACAAGTATCATAATTTTAGTCTTAAATATCCTGCACAAATACTTCTGATACGACGCATTTAATTTGCATATTTTTTGTAGTATTGGTCCACATAATTGGCATAATCCGACTCAACCTGGGTCATCATTACTAAATGCGCGTCAACTTTCAACAATAGTCAAAGTCATTGAACTAGCAAAAGATTATAACTCATTACTGGATGTAAGTTATGCCTTGATAAAAATTCATTTTATATAACAATTCGTGTCGTCTATAATATATATGTTATTTTATTGTAGCTTCTGCTATGGGTTCTTGAAAACTCGACGGAAAAATGTCTATTTCAATCGATCATTGATACATTAAAACGGCACGAAGTCGTCTGGGATGCTATGGGTAAATCGGAACAAGTGCTTGATGCGCTTATGAAAAAGGTAATAGTGATCAAATATTTGTTATTTTCTAAATTTTAATTAAAAATTCTCTGTTTTTACGAACAATAGAACGACCAATTGCGTGACATGAGACAGACAGAAACATGCATAGTGAAATACTTAATAAATTTTACACATGACTATGTGAATGCTAAAAAAGGAAAGGTTTGTATCTTTCAAATAGTATGCTTTTTTTGTTATTATTTTCGCATATTAATTTTTGTTTAATAGTTGGAGCAAGACCTGCAATCACAAATGAAGGTCTGTAGATTTTTTTGCCGTTTTGTTGTCATTTGCAAGTAACTGAATGATATATATATATTTAGTCACAATTATCACAGGCAGTATCACATCATTATACCCGTTTTGAAGGATATAATAGCATGAAACAATTCCTAAGTCGTGTCAGAGCTTCGAACATAGAGTCACGTTTGTTTCAGTCAGATGGCGATGGAATATATAAAATTTTTGAATCATACATAAACATTATAATTCAGTATTCTCATAATTATGCAGATGAAAATTACACGGAGGGTAGGATTGTTATTGGGATTTTTGGTGATCTGCTCGTAGATATTTGTGATAGAACGACAGATGAGCTTGATTTCGTTTTCGAAAAGTGGATTAAATGCCTCTCTCATGTAGATGAGGATAATATTTTCGGGAATGAAAATATTCTTTTACTATATTTTTTCGTGATGCTCGTTGTTCGACATTTGGTTTGCATGAAAATAATAATAGAGCATCTCTGCGATAAAAACCTAAAGATATTAGTGGAAAAATTGTCGAATCAAAGACAAATGGATCCAAAGGAAGTTATCGAATGCAAGAATTTGGTGAAACTATTGAGGCTATTACTTCTACAAGATGGTGACAACCTTTCTATCCAATTGCCGTTGTGCACGACGGTTCGTTATTTACCCTTTATTTAAATACGTAAATATAATAATAATATATTCATGAGAATCTGTCACGTTATCAGGAAATTCAAGTACTAAAGTCTCATTGCGAAACGTTATCCCACCATAACGATTTTATTGTAATTGCCTCTACCATTTTCCAAAAACTTGCCATTATCGAATGTTTGATCGACTCTAAAGACCAACTTATAGATGTTCTCATACAATTAAGAATCGATTTTTCTAAGATTGAGTGGTTCAGACAATTATGCGTAATTAACAGTGAAACCGTTTACGACCGGTTTGTTAAGGGAAAGAGGTTATTGAGCAATAAGGAAGTAGAAAAGCGGATTCTTAATATTGTCCAAACAGCACTCGGCGACGGTGTGGATATTCTAGGCAGGTTTCATTCGAGTCATTATATATTAATTCTTTTATTATTGTTATTTTGTATTAATCCCTTTATATAGATGTTGCAAAATCTTCTCAAACGGCTTCCGTTTATATTAAATATCTGAGGACTATTCTCTCTCAAATAAGTTTATGGAATATACAGAAAAATCGGATAGAATTTTGGTTATGTATGGATCAAATTATGTTAATTGATTCTACTATCCCTCGTTCGTCATCAACGTCCACGATTAAAGATGAAGATGACATAATAGCCAACTTTGGCGAGTTCCCAAAAAATGAGAGTTTAAAAAACGCAGTCATTGATTGGCTCTGGGAAGAATTGATATTAAAAGGGGAAATCGATTGTGGCTTTTTGAGTAACATGATTAAAGGGATAATGGAGGATGTTAGTATTGAGGTATGTATGCATATTCGCGCTAAGGATTAGAATCATTACTGTGATATAGTCGACTAATTAGCCAACTAACATAGTGGTTAATTAGATTAATATTTTAATCCTATAATTCATGATGCTCTCAAATATATTTTTCATTTTTAATTTTTTTTTCTTTTTATTTTTTAAAAAAATGGACAAAAGTTATTTGAGAAAGGGCTTTGTATATTAAAAAAATGTACAGAATTGATTTCTGACATAGAAGAAATCTTTAGATCACTGTTGCTTACACTTAGCGTCGATAAGAAGATAAACTTTTGTGATGCCTTGTTAAGTCAAATTAAGAAAATCCAAGATGATTTTCCCTATGACTCCAGTTCTATAAAATTTGGATTTGAAAGTCATGACAATGTTTATGTGTCTAGGTGAGATACGGCTTAAAATTTAATACTGTCATTGTTAATATAAGAGTTCTTATACGGATTTTTTCAGCATAATTTCTCGTGTCAAATTACTGGTTCTTGGAGCGCATGTATTGACAAGTCGCGTAACAGAGGTTATTACGCAAACTAATCCGGCGATCGTGCGCCAAATTCCGGAATATGCTCTAATAGAGAAATTGTTTGTGACATTGGTGAATTTATTATGTGATCCGCGTATTCATCAGAATGGTGGTGGTTTTGCACATTTTGATCTAATACTAGATCTTGTATCGTTCTTGCTAGATGGTATAGTGCTTATTTTATTGGCTTTGTAAATAAACTCATATGATTAATTTAAATTTAATTGATTTTATTAATCCGTAGAGATGGGAAAAAACGCGCGCGCTGTCATTGTAGCAGAATTAAAGGTAGCTTGATTATCATCAACTAATTGCTCATTTAATTACTCAATTACTCATTTAATTACTTATTTTAATAATTCAATTGATTTTGATTTTTATAGCTAGTAAGTTTAACCATTTGATTACTTGAATTTAAATTATTTAAGCTTCATAACTTTATCAATTTAAATGTATATTTACGAATAGAACCACAAAATTGACAATATTATCCCAGCCATATGGAGTAACAGGATAAAACGTGTACTTCCTCTTATTTTCGTTCAAGAAACAATAGGGGAAGGCGAAAAGAAACACAAAATAGATCCTTGGAAAATGATTGAAGGATTGGGCGAAGATGATGACCTTACTAGTTCACCTAATGACTTATCATGGTATAATTCGAAAGTTTATCCGCGTCCTAATAAGAGATTAAAAAGAGTCAATGTGAATAATAGTAATAGTACTATAATTTAATCCGTATAAAAATTTACAATAAGTGAACAATTGGTTGATCGAGTGCGTATTGTACATTACGTTTAAATTTTATTTTAAATTTATGAGTTTGATACGTACTGTAAATGGTGGAATTTGACAATTTCAGAATTGTTCGAAAGCATTGAATTAATTTTATCTGGTTTATATACAATCGTCAATTACGAATTTGTAATATTACGGTTTGGATTATTTTGTAACCTAGAACATTTAATTACGGATTTAGTTGTCTGTTGTCATCCTTTTTTTTTTTTTTATTGTTTATTACTAAGAAAAATGAACCTTACATGGTCTAGAATGCATTGCATATGATTTAGACATCTTAGAGAATACATTTGTGAATTTGGATACTGACATTTATGGCGAAATTTAAAATTAACATTGCTAATAAAATTATTATACAAATAATGCTATGTTGTATGTAGTTTATGATAATAACAGTTAATATTATAGGAAATCGAATATATATATCGTGATAATATATGGCATTACATGCAAATGAAAATTTAATCGAGTTATATATAAAAATAATATTCATAAATGAAGTCCATTATTTAATTATTTAGCAAATAAAACTTTGATGAATTTATAAGCAAATATAATTTCATAATAGCTGTTATCATGAATTTAAAACTGGCTTAAAAGGAAAAATTATTTCAAGTTGTTGACTCATTGACGCCCAAAAGAATAGTCAACAAGATCATGATCTTTATCCTCCGCATTAATTAAATTCGTAGATGTAGGCACAGAGCTACCTCCACTGGGATCATTAAAACCCATTGGCATATTTAGTATTTCCTCAGGAGTAATCTGATTTTCCAGTGGCAGGAAATTAAAATCAGGTGTTGTACTCACACAAGGAACAAAATTGTTCATTGAGCTACATTTATTCACGTTACCAAGTGGTATATCAGAATTAGATTGTGTCAAGAAGATACCCGCATAAGCCAATCTAGCATGATATATCTCAAGATTTTTGCGAAGACGTTTATTTTCCTTTTCGAGAAAAGCAGCTCTATCTTCAAGCTCTTTTACCCTGGCTCGTTTTTTCTCTCGTAATAATCTTGCGTAATTGCGTCTACGTTCGCGTTCGTATTGGATGTATTCTTGAGACATTTCTTTAGGTTTCGTTTCGATTTTTGGTAATATTTCTCGTGATTCATATTGGTTAGATTGTTTGCATATCGGCGATGTAGGTTTCGATTGTGACATGGGTGATATATGTAACGATGTCAATTGTACTTGATCAGGAATGATGTGACTTAACAAAGGTGCTGCTGTGTATCCATGGGGATGTAAAATAAACGAATTTTTTGCAACTAAAGAACAGGTTGGTTGTGTTAGGCTCAATTCTTCGGCACTTGGACTGCTAAGAACCGGACTACTAGCAGTGGAATCTATTAGAATTGATGATAAATTATTAAATAAACTCTTAACCAAATAAAGGCTATAAAACTACTTGATAGCAAACCACAATCCGTTTCTGAATTCTTTTCATCAAAATTTTGTAAATCGGATAAAACTGACGACATAATAATATAATTGGATAGATTGAATGAATAAATCAATGTCTTCAAAATTTTAAAATAAAAAAGTACGCGTTCCTTCGATTAAAGATAAATATTTTTTGAACACCAGAATAAATCGGAAAAAGTGAGAAAAAAGCTATTTTTTCCCCATCATTTTTACATATATACTATTATTATCATTATCCATGACGCAATATGACGTTTTTATTAATAATTCGTGTTCTTATATGTTCTATTCAGGTTTATCATGTGATTCTAAACCTTCGTAGATTTGAAATTAGAAAAACTTCATTACCGACATCTCGTGTAGGGTAAATTTGTGAATGCCTTTAGAAATATGTTGAATTTGATAATCTCGCTATGAATCATTTACAAAATTATTTTTTATAATAAATTCATACTAGTGCACAAAGCGTTTATATTTATAGTAATTGGAATTTTTTCTTAACTTTGAGATTCTAACAAAAATGATTTCTTGCAAAATTTAGTATAACTGCCCAAACATTAAACCTTAATCTAATATTTAAATTTTGTGTTACATGAATCATATATAGTGTAAATTTATATTTTTTAAATTTATATACTAAAATTAATGATCATGCGATAAGTCAAAATCTTATTTCAGAAACCGTGAAGCTATGATCATGGCTCCGATCTTCAGTATTCAAATCTTTCTTTTAATCAAGAAGAAATTTAAGCAAATGAAAAAAATTTTTTAAGAAAAAAAAAAATAGAATTTTTTTTAATATCTTGATGCTTTTTTAAGTTTTTGCAGTTGGAAGTTGAAGTTTTGTTGAATATTGAAGCCTTGTTTGAAGCCACGTAGTAATCATTATTACAAGATTATTATAACTTGCCTGTGAATTTATAAAACTTCTAAAGTTTTTCGATATTATAAAAACTACTTGAATTAATAATAGTAAAATTTACTATTTTTTTTTTTAAAAAAAAAACGAGGTCTTGCCTCAGTTTCTTTATTAAACTTTTAATATATTACATCAATTATTACATATAGTTACATATTATGTTGGGGAAACTAAGACTCAGGCTAGGTTACCTGCAACCTAAGTAAGGTCGGGAAACCTCGCTTAGTCTGTGATACTTATGTTGTCTATGTGAAGGGGGATGTGTTAAATTTGTAGAAATGTGTGGATCATCTGTTTAGCTTGCCTTCACGAGTGTTTGAGTATTATTTTGATTTGTTTGGCATGTTGTGGGCTTGTTGAAAGAGCTTGTGCTTGTGTTAGAGCTGGTTTTGGTATTTTGGTATTTTGGTGTTTTGGGTTTGTGTGGAATTTTGGCACATCTTGGTATCTAGATTTTTTGGTATATGTTTTTTATGAGTTTGTGTTGTAGATAGCAGCAGAAATTGTGTGGATTTTTGTATAACTTAACTGATTGGTTTATTGTATTATTGTATCTTTGGTAATAATTTCAAAAATAGTGGGGTTAATTTGTTTTATCATGTTTGTAGATATAGTTAAAAGGTTTATAAGATTAGCAAATATATATACAGTATACCCTGTCAAAACCGACGTGCATGGTGGACGGCTTTTGTATCAGCTTTGAGAGGTTATCGGATTTAAGATACTAATAGCCTAATGGACACATGATCATAGCTAAATATAATTGGCCAAATTACATTTATACATATATATTCAGTTACACAAAATCAGATTTGAGCCAATTAAATTAATTAATTTTCCTTACAAACCCGATATCTTATAGATATCTGATGGTTTGGGTATCGGTTATCAGAAATGGCAGGTTATCGGATTTGAATTATGGAACCGATATGGTGGATCAACTTTTTATCAGTTATGAAAAGTTATTGGCTTTGACAGGGTATACTGTATTTTGTGTTTGTTAAATATAAAATAAAGGTATAGTAACCCAGAGCATACTTATAAAGGCATGCTTTTCTAGGCATGCACAAAGCATGCCTTTAAACCAAAAGGCATGCTCTTGTTATTAATTATTTATAATCAATTATATATTAAATAATGCTTTATTGAATATAACAGAGTTGGGGTTTCAAGTTCAAGCTTTAGTAGATACAGTTTCTATAAATATTTAAATATATTTACTATAGGAAGTACAAGTTTGAAATATAAATTTTTAAAAGGAGGTTTATTGTAAAGAAGTTGGCATTATATATAATAGCAGTTGTTACAAAAGGTTCTATTATATAAAAGCACAGATAGCATTAACAACCTCTAAGATAATATTGGAAATCTTGATTAGGAAGATAACCAGGTTGTGATAAAGAAATAAACAAATCAAGAATCAAGCTTGGGGGTAGCAATCACTTTAACCCTCTACCTCCAGTTCTATATTCATGACATATATGTAATCCCAGGCCTACTTCTGAAAATAGACTTCCACTTCTCTCACAAAAACAAACTTATTGCAATCTACTTACCTTCTCAAACATTCACAGCAGCAAATAAAGCTTAACAGCAAGCAATCAAGTTAGTGATACAAGCTAGATCAAACCAAACATATATAATAGTTATAGATAACTTCAACAACAACCTGAATCATTCAAATTCTTACAACACTCTGCTTCTAAGCCACCCAGCTTCAACTAAATTTATTAGCTTAATGGATTTTCACAATATCACCAAATTTATCTGGCAATGTAACCAGCAGTCAAGTTAAATTGATGATATATAGATCAATCCAGAAATAGCTTTAAACTTCAAAATTTCACAGCTCCACCATACTATCACAACAACAAATAGTGACCACAAGATCATGACGACTACATGGCACACCCCATGGGAAATTATCCCCCAATGGACAAAGAGACACAAAAAGAAAACCTTTCTTTACAGTAAAACATCTAAAAAAGAGTAAACAAAAATTTACTAAACAAATCAGAGATAATATTGGCTCCTCTTTACTATCAACCTTAATAATTACAGATCTAAAATTACTTAACAGAGCCACAAATATATGGCAAAGCATTATTAAACAGGTAGCTGATAGCAACATATTATTCTCCTATGCTGCACCTAAAATATTTCATGCACACTCCTTTAAAGTAACACAACTTCATTGCAGTTTAAAAGCAATAAACAAAGCAATACAAATTTTTACCTCAATTCACCTATCTACTACACCTGATACACTACTAGAGAAAATAAACAAGGAGCTTAGTATTACAACCAAGCTCTCTAACATCACCACACTTGAAATTCTAGCAACTTATTTCTATCCAACAACTTACAACTCCACACTAATATAGTTAAACCAAATAATATTCACAGCATACTCAACTGAAAATAATTTAGAGAAGAAAAAAAAGATCAACTATTTCATCAACCAAAGATGTACAAACTTTACTGACAACACCACTACAATAATAAATAGTATACTAAAGTGCACAAAAGAACAGGTTACCTATTACAATATAATTATACCAACCTTTGTTTATACTGAGCCACATGTAATTAAAACAGCCGTTAAGGAGCATTTCCAATGCTGGACAAAGCATAACCCAAGCAACATAACAGAATAGCCACAATAAAAAAAATATTATAAAAAGATAAACACCCACCTAGAGTCTTTGATAATTTTCTTGAACCAATAACTCAAGATAAAATCACAAAAGCAATTACTAAGCTACCAACTTACAATGCTACTAGCCCCTCTCTAATCTTAAATGAGATGCTCAAAAAAGTATCATTTATAGCTATAGAACATTTAACTTATATATTAAATAGCTGTCTAAAACTAAATAATACTCCTAAAAGCTAGAAACACAGCCTAGTTTGGCTCATAGCAAAATCTGTATACAATAAGGGTAATCTAAACAGAACCAGACTAATTACACTTATCAAACATCAAGGAAAATATTTACAAAATTAATTACTAATCAGCTAAACCAAATTCTTACACATGTCACTTTTTCATTTACACCAACATTAGCTTCAATTCAACAACTTACTCAAATCCAAGAAGACTCAATTCTAAACAAGAAAAAACTTTGGATCATGTCACAGAACATGTCCAAAGCTTATAATACTGTATATATTCCTCTTCTATGTCTAACACTTAAAAGAATCAACCTATCTAACAAACTCATTAACACTATAATCAACTTATTTTCAGACCAAAAAATTAAGTAATTACGACAATTAGAAAAACTAACTATTATTGCAATAAAGATGAAATAGACCAAAAAGAAGTGCTCTCATATCTACTTTGGCAAATTTATTATGATTTCCTCATCCATAGAATCTTAACAGAAGAACCAGGCTACAAAATAAGTACAACAACATCAAAAAACTCCACATACTACTTCAATATATTGGTTATAGCTACATAGATGACACTACTTGGATTGCTTCGAATACTTTACAAGATTTTTCAATTTGGCAAAATATTTTTATTATATTTATATATTATATTAATTATATACAGTTATCTCTCTATATAATCACACAGTTGGGCACACCTTAATGTGGTGATTATAAAGAGGTGTGACTATATAAAGGTATCTCTATATAAGCACAAATTATAATTAATATTAAAAAAGTGATTTAATAGAGGTATTTTAAAAATTTTATATATAGTTATAAATAGTTGCTATATAGAAAAGTTTTAATTTTACTAATTAAATTAATATTTATGTATATACATGCCGCCCAAACCTGAACAAATCCCAAACTCCTAAAAAGCAATTGCTATTTATAAAAAATTAAATCAAACAAATAATTCTAAAATTTTATAAATATATTATCTATAGCTATAAGAA
>CAJVPY010002101.1:0-17105 GCA_910591965.1 Dentiscutata erythropus | reverse complement strand
TAATTAGTTGTTGAGATATTTTAATTTAAAAATTAAAAAAATTTCACTAAAAACAATTTGTCCCTTTTCTATTGACTTCCCCCTATATTTTAATTTTTTTATATTGTATAAATATGTGGCATTTCTTTTTTTTTCTTTTTTTTTATTTGAACCTTTCACAAAAAACTACACTTGAATAATTTATAATACAACTGAATTTACCTCCTCTTCAAATTCAATGTCTAAGGCCAAATTTGCATCAAGTATACTTAAAGAAATACACTATCTTCAAAACAATTGAAGAAGAATCCCTTCTAGGATGAGCTTGTTGAAACTGGTAACAAAAAACATTACAGGTATTGTTCAGCATTTTATTCAATGAAAACCCCGATATGCAATCAGCTTTCTAATGAAAATGCTTGCGCAAGTCTTTGCATAAAAACTTTGTATGAATCAGATATTATTGATTGCATGGTCAATAAACTAAATAAATAATAGATGCAATGAAATAAATATTATACAATATTTTTCATGTATTTATTTATAGTAATAAATAGCAAAGTTTATGTTAAATAGTAATAGCATTGCTTTAGGTTAACATGTTTAACAAGCATAATCATTAATAAATTTGTGTAAACAGAGTTTGAGACACGTGTGCTTTGAATCGGTGTTCAACAGATTTTCTAACACAGACTGACTGGTTTAAACAGGATAACATCCCTAGTGTTTAACTGCTAAACTGTTGATATGAACTTATTGCTGCACTGTAATCGAGTTTTTTTTTTTTTTTTTTTGATTTGTTGATTTTTGTTTTCTATTTTTTTTCGATTTAAATTAAATTTGTTTTGAAATTGGTATTGCATGAGTGTCGCTTAGGGAAAATTTGCCATCAGATTTCAATTAAATTTGTTAGAGATTGTATCCGGTACGAAATATAATCGAAAGCCTGATGGCAAGTCTTAAATCGTGTGATTAATTGACATGATCCTTACGACAATTTTACTGAAATTCATATCACATAATATGGATATTAAATTTTAGCTAGTAGCACAACTCTATAATAAAAAAAGATGGTCAAGCCTTTTTTTTTTTCCTCGAATTAATGGATTCACTTAACCGGCTAAACTATATAGTTAAATAAGCTCCGAACTATTAATTTAGGTATTCAGAGCACCCTAAGTCCCAGATGGTAGAAGATATTTTAAATATTGTATGCGCATATATGCTTAAAGTAAGGGCTTATTCTTCGCTTTGTATGCATGATAGTAGACGGCCACGACATATGAAATGAAACCGGTTCCAAACCTTAATTAATATTAAACTTTGTATGCGTAAATTCTTTCGATCTAACCGATATGTACTAATACCCAACCGAAATTTGTCGCATCACTCGATTGTAGTATGTATAATGACCAAATGACTCAAAAATTAGATTATCAAAATGACCGGTCATCCTGGGGTCATTTCGGGTCATTTGCAAAATAGGCAAATGACCTAGTCATTTATCATCCCTGTTCTGAAAGTTTTTTTTAAAAAAAATCCGGCATCAGTTATTATTTAGCCGGCCAGTTAAACCTCTCTAACCGGCTAGCAATGGTTACTGCTAATAACCGGTCACCACGGTGATAACCGAACCGTACCCATCCCTAATCAAGGCTTCTATATTTCTTATTAGTATTAACACTTTAAACAGACTATTTATTATTATTGTTGACGAACAAGCTATTAATTTTTCCATTTTAATAGAATTTACATTGAAAATTTACCAATTGAAAAGAGCAAAATAAAGTGAAACGAACGATAACATAACTTGCACAATTAATTTATTATCCTTTATACAGTCAACTCTCTCTAAGTGCAAGTCAACGGACCAACAAAATATCTTACATTTAGAGAGAACTTGCACTTAAAGAAAACTAAATTAATATATAATTAATTCTCTCTAAATGCAAGTTTATAAGATAAAAAAAATATCCTCACTTAGAAAAAAAAACTAATTAAATAAGTCAATTTAATTGGTTAATAATATATCTTACAATAAAATAATTTTATATATGCTGGCTAAAAAAAATCTTGCACTTCGAGAATAAAGAACTTGCATTTATGTGTCCCAATACGGACCAGACTATTTAATTGCATTTAGAGAGAAGTTGCACTTAGAGGGGTTGCATTTAGAGAGAGTTGACTGTATATTATTGTTAGCAACTATATAAATACCGCTAAAATATGAAATATGAGAGTGCATTTAAAGTAGTTAGAGAAATCGTGCATTTTTCTGTATTTGAGCTAGCATTTAGAGAAACCATGCATTTGGGAGGGTGTATTTAAAGTTACTCCCCGTTTTACTAATTGTTTGTCACGGAGTTTTCGCTATTATTTTTGGGCACAACTTAATTCAAACTCAATAGGGAAATAGCTTCCGGCCGTCAATTAATAAAACGGGAGAATAACTCATTTATTCCTCGCTTCGCGGGGAATAAATAGTACATATTCTCCATAATTATCTGATATGAACATCTAATAATATTTTTACTTTGGAGAACAATTCTAAACTTATTTTAAGATGCATCAAAATATTTTGTAAATTATGTAATACGAATATCATAATCAAACTCCCTCAATATACCGGATAGTCGCGCAGGGGTGTAATTTCGATTTCGGCCTAATTTAAGCTTAATTCAGGCCGAAATTCGAAATAACGTCCTAGCGCATTACAGCATTATGTTTTTATTAAAATTTTAATATATATACATATATATTTTATTGATTTTAGGTAGGCTTATCAAGTCAAATAACGGGCTTTCATTTATAAAACTTTATTTCATTTTGTTGATAGCTGGTTTTATCGACAATCAGTTCATTACAGAAATAGCGGATAATTTTTATAAGGTAGTGTCCTTCAAGAAATTCGGAATATAACCATGCCAGGAAGTTACTGTAGATGAAGTGATACGTTTCCTAATCAATAATTAGATTCGATTTTGGCTTGTAAAATTAAATTTTTATTAAACCATAATTATACAAAGAAATTATTAACAAGAATTATTAATTAATATATTAAAATATTAAAATTGAAAATAAAGCATATGTACTGAGGGTAGTGATATAATATCTTGAGAGGGATGGTCTCAGATATTATAGGTCACACAAAGTTGGTTTTTTTTTAAATTAATCCATTTGTAAAAAATAGACTCGTTCACATCTAATGTCCGCAATGTCAATTTTTTGTCTTGCATAACATGGAATCTGGTTTCTTTTTTTTCTATTATTTCTATCAGGGTACTCCGGGAAATTAAGGTCTTCATCGGGTGACACAGGAATAATTTTATGGGAAAAAATAGTAGAATAGAATAATTGATACAATTGGAACTTAAAAAAAAAAAATTGAAAAATTGAAAAAATGGGTTTGCAAAACGAAAAATCAACTTTGCATGGCCTTATATGTAGATTTAATCATGCTAATCAAATTTCTCTAATATAGTGAGAGAAAGAATAATAGTAAAAAAAATGGTGCGTAATATTTGTCACTACCCTAATAGTACAGAAAATTTTGATGTTTAAATATACAAGATGTATAAGGAACAGAATGAGAATAGAATAAATAATTATGTTACAATTATTAAATAGCATAAACGTATAAAAAAAAAATATTCTTTTAATTATTGATTAATCTACAGAAGATTCAGGAGATTCAATAATTATAAAATATAAATTATATTATATTAATATAGCGATAATTTGCATTAAATAATAAAAATTAATAAATATTACCTGGTACGTTGGCAATAGTCTACTAATATAGCTTGCTTGTTCAGATATCTTGTAATTTAAAGGGGCTTCTGTTGGAAGTATTTCAAAATTCTGATTTTCGTCAATTTCAGTCCATGTTTCTTTATATTTAGAAAGCTTATTACGCAAATCAATAGCCTTTGGTCGATCTTTTGGGTTTTCATTCCAGCAACTATTAATTAAATCAATAATGATTTTTGGAGTTATGTTTTCGTAAATATCTGGGCGACCTCTATTAACAATACTAATCATAAGATCAGCATCATGTGGGATATCATAATAAGGAGGAATGCCTGACGCAATCTCATTCATAATTATTCCAAAAGAATAGATGTCTGCAGCTTTTGTATATGGTTTACTATATAATACTTCTGGAGCAATGTATGGTAATACACCACGAACACCATCTTGGACTTTAGAATCAACATTTTTGCATAATCCAAAATCAGTTATATAAGATTGGCCTTTAGAAATAATAATGTTTCCGCTATGAAAATCTTTATGTATTAAGTTATTTTCATGCATTGCAAAAAGACCTTCACTTATAGTGTATAAAAGCTCTAGTTTTTGGGGCCATGTTAGACTTTCAAATTTTTTATTTAAATATTTCCGAAGACTACCATCTTCTTTGTATTCCATAATCATCATGTAATTATCGGAATTGGGGCATTTGGTTACTCCATAACATTTAACAATGTAGCCAAGCTTTACAAATGAGATCATTTGTTTTTTAATCTAAAAAAAAAAAATAAAAAAAAATCGGAAAAAAAGAAAAAGGATAAAATGTATTAATTCAAATAATTCAAATAAAGGTTTCATAATAGCACATTAAATTAAATACCTCTTCAAAAAATTCTTCATTCACATTCTTTGAATCTTTTAAACCTTTAAGGATAATATCAGTCCCGCCAGACTTGCCAGACCTGCACAATCTTTGAGTAGAAACGTCATAATATTTAATAGGACCGCTCATCCATTTAGCTTTATATACGGTCCCATAACCACCAACAGCAAGATGTTCAACATCAAAGATTTCTTTTTCAAATGAAACCAATTCTAAAACTTGATCACTACTCTTAGCATTAAGTTGGGTATCTTGGATAAATTTATCAACGGCTTTATTACCACTTGTCCACTTGCCGAATTGTTTTTTAAAGTAATCTGAACTACACGACTGGCACCACTTATTGTCGGTTCTTGGTTTTCCACATTTACAATCTTCATAGCCAGAACTCATTGCCAGATTTTACATAACTCTCTAGTACATAGGTTAAACGTAAGAGCTAAGACGTACGTAAAAGCACTGGTTTACAAAGTTATACAAAGTTTGGTCCGATTAAATGATTATTGTTCCTATTTCAGAAATACTACGTTTCACTAACATATACGAAAATCTAAAGTTGTGAAACTCGCATTAGAGGATGTTACGTTATTGATATAGATCATTACCTAAAATAGATTCGTATCGCAATGATAAAGAATCCCTTTCATATTATATTGTACATGAGTGTATTTTTATGGGGTATTTACGGGTTATTTGACAATGACTTAATTTTAAACACTTAGAAATAAGCTCCGACTTTCAATTAATGAATAGGAAAACAAAATCTTTTTTAGAAAATTTAGTTCTTATCTATTTTGTATCACTAAAATTTTACATTAAATATTATTTATTAAAAAAGTTAGAAAAAAGTTTACTATTTATCTAATCATGTTGGTGTTAATATGTTTTAGGATTAGGGTGCAATTTTAGAAATTATATATATATATATTGATATAAGGTCTTTCCATAAGGTTTTTGGGGTCCTGGGCATTTTTACTTAGAGTACTCAATTCCGTTTACTTAGTACGTTTTTGAGAAATAGGGGTCTATGGTGTTGAACACCTATGGTGCACAATAGTAAACCTGAAAAAATTAAAAAAACAATAAAAATTATAAAAAAAATTAGAATTAAAAAAGTAAAAAAATTAATAAAAATTATAAAGAAAATTAAAAATTAAAAAAATAATAAAAAAAAATTAAAAATTAAGATATTATAAAAAAAAAACTAAAAAATACAAATTAAAAAAAATAGTCTTTGAAAAGGAAAGAGAAACTTTGGGTAAAAAGATAAAAAAATTAAAGTTAAAAAAAATTAAAAAAATAAAAAAGAATTAAAAAAAATAAAAAAAACAAGTTTACTAAATTGCACCTATGGGCTGTAAATCATAAATACTACTTTTTAAAAATGTACTAAGTAAACAGAATCAGGTACTCTAAATAAAAATGTTAACCTCACAAAAAATTAAAAAACTGAAAAATTTATCTAATCTACATTATATATAAACTCTTTTATCCTAAAACTGCACCCTAACCCTAAATTTTATTAATAAAAATTATATAGTGTTCACTAAAGATGTATTTTATAATTTTTGATTTTAATTTTTTTAAAAAAATTCAATTTATAGTAATAGCACTATAGTGCTAGAGTATTATAACCAATTAAAATTTAAGATTAGCATAATGTGTAGAACACTTCTTTGTTTGATAAAATTATAAATTTTTAAAAAACTAGTTATATTATTAAAAAACTATCTTTTTATTTTAATAAAAAAATTTTTTGCAAAATTTTAATATAAACTATATTTTGCCAAACTTAGCTTTAACTTAAATTTATTACTAAATAAAAGTTTTATTATTTGTATTTATATATAAGTGGTATTATATATAATATTTTATTTAAAAATCAAAAAACTCTTTCCAACGATCATCTGAACCATATTTTCTAAAAAACTTTTTGACTAAAAAAACAGTAACGTACTGCAAGAAAAATATAAGACATGGGAAAAGAGTATAAGAAGAACTGCACTTGTCATTTAGAGGTAGTTCTCATACGCTACCTGCTGACAAGCTTAGAGTTTATCACTTATAGCAGCATAGCACTTGTTGTTTAGAGATAGTTCTTATATGCTATATGCCGACAAGCCCAGAGTTTATCACTCACTGAAAAAAACTGAGTACTGTGCAAACTTGTGGAACACCTATTGATATCTTTAGAACTCACACTCATTTGAATAAGTACTAGTGTTCTCTTTTGTGTTTTTTACTTTTTGCTATTCTCACCAAAAATTTTGACAAAAAAGTAGGCATTTTAGCTCACCCTCTCCAAAAGATCGGCATTGTTTACACCTACCTAATTTAGACAAACTCAGTAGAATGTAACTATGTGTTTGTTTTGTTTATCAATATGGTGCTATGGTACAAGGAAGAGATCTTCATCTCTGTTTAGGAGTTACTCGAGTCGAGTTAGTACCCAAAACAAGTTCCAAAGCTAAACCGAAGATTTACAATTAAGATATAGTAATTAGTTGCAATTATTATATAATTTTTATCTTTATGCCTAACATGGGCTATAATAGTGTATTATGGCTACTTTCTTTTTTTTCACTTTTTTTATCTTTGTTTATTTATGTTAGATTATTTTAGGAATTTTAGTTTGGTTTTTGTTTTTTTTTTATTGTCATGAGGCATATTTTTCTAAAATGTTTATGTCTTTTGTAAACATAGCTTTACATTTTTACTTTTATATACGAATAAGGGTTTAATTGTGTTGTCAGGCTTAGGTAGAAGAAGTCTGAAGAAGAGGAGGTAGTCATGACAGGCGCAAGGTCCACTGTTGAGAGCCAGGTTATCCAATTGCAGGAGGGTCCGGAAGAAGGGAAATCTTGCTATAGCAGGTTGAATATAGGTACTAATTGGGGTAACTGGGTTAGTTTTAACTTGTAATTTAGGTAAACATTAGGTTTAATGCTACAGCGCTTGTCATTTAGAAATAGTTTTTATATGCTATCTGCTGACAAGTTAAGAGTTTATCACTTATCTTTCTAAATACAACTCAGTGTAAAATTTTACAAGTCTAGAAGATTCGTACAAAGCCTAATAAAATTAAAGCATGACTGTCGAATTTATAAAAAAAAAAATAAAAAAATATTTTATATAAAAATTAAATTTAGTTATTTAATAAAAAATTAATTTTTAATAATAAATAATATTAAAAATCATGCTGAATTGTCAAATAATTATGAATATTATATATAAATTAAATCAAGTATACTTATATAAAATACAAAATGCTATATAGCAAATAGTGTGGAACCCTTAGCATAGCACTAATACTTCAGGCAGACCACTTAAATTAGGCACCAAAAGTGCATGTGTGGCTTGATGTATCACTATTGTAATTATACTATAAAACATTGTTTATACTCTAATAAAAAGTTTTCAGGCCAATGAGATCATTTTAATACTAAAAAAAAATAAAATAAAAAATAAAAAAATAAAATACAAAATGCTCTAACTCTAATTTTAAAGTTAATTCATATTGGCTAATTTAAAAAAATTATAAATCTGGCTAAAATATTTACTATAATCTCTACAAATAATTTTAGCAAATAATTTTTAAAAATTATATTATATATATATATAATATTATACAATATTATACAATTTAAATTATTTTAAAAACTACTACATAAGAGATTTGGTGACTTAGTGTAGTAGCTAGTTTATCACTTTCTCTAAGGTTCAAATCTTATATATAATAGTTTTGAAAAAATAGATCTATGTTACAGTAACTGTAAATTGCCAGATTGAAAAAATCTTGCACTAATAGGTTAGTTACCAGAAGTTTATTTCAAAGGATCATATAAATTTCAAGAGTAGATAAAATGGAAGCCTGCTTAGAAAGTCAGTAGCAGCTAACTTTTAATATTACTTTTAAAAAAAATATTTGCATCTATATATTTAAAGCACTTTTGATTCTTATATTTATTTAAAGCATTTTTGATTCTTATACAGTATTTATTTAAAGCACTTTTAATTCTTATATTTATTGCAATATAAACAATAAATAATATATTAATAACTATTATTTAAAATATAAGTGTTATTAAAATATTTATATTTAATAAAAGCTGCTATCTATTTCTTTAGTGATATATAATTTATCTATCTGTTGCAGTTTTATTATTTTTATATTGCAAATTCATACTATATAGTTCACTTTGGTTTATTAATTAATTATAAATAATTAGTGATTTATATTTGCAAAACTTATAAATTGAATTTATATCCAACACAAAATTTAATTCTACTTATTTATATAATTGCCTGCTTTTTGTAAAATATAATATAGTTCAAACTTATTATATTCTCAGTTTTTATTAAATGATATAAAGGTTGTTTGATCTTGTTGAACTATAGAATTAAACTCTTCAAAATTTTCTTTATTACTATAAACATTATTACTTGTTTTATAATATTTAAACCTATCTGTATAGATAATTATTTTTGAAAATGAATTAAAAATTTTAATTTATATAAAGATAAATATAATAAATTATAATTACATATAGAACCCAGAAGGTTTAAATAATAATAATCTCCTTAGTGTTGGGATCTATTTGGTTAAACATCCGGATATCTATGGATGGTATGGATATTCGGATATCAAATTTTGTTCACAGATGGTGAATCTAGATAATAAAAAATATTCCAGATACCTATATAGACCTTTTAATTTTATTGTAATAAGAATAAAATAATTGGTTAGCACATTCTAATTGGCTATTATCCAGATATCCGTAATATTTACGGATATCTGGATGGCTATTTTTGAGCACAGATATTTGTTAACAGATACGAATATCCTATCTGGATTGCTATTTTTGAGCGTAGATGACTATCTGGATATCCGAATTGACATCTGGATCCCAACACTAAATCCCCTAATGAATAACTAGATATCTTTAAGGAAAGTGTCATTTATTATCTAATTTTTTTGGAGGGAGTCTCTACCAAAATATTATGTACATAGTACATACGTATCGAACTTCGAGAACACAAACAGAATTGTATTATACAAGATTTGAGTACAAACTTTATTTGGATAGTAATTTATAATTTATCGGTTTACTAATTTTCCCCACCACTTCCCATTGGATAAATACAAATATCATTTCCATTGGACAAAACCAATTATATTATTGATTGGGGTGTCACTTTTCGCAATGATTACATTGATTAAAAATTTTTTTCTTTTAAAAAAATAATTATTTTCGACATTTTACTCTTTGGGTTTTAGCACTTTCAAGTTTTTAGTAATAATTTCATATGAACGTTTAAATAAATTGTTGGCAAAAATTTTTATTATATCCACTTTTTTAAATCATACTGCTATATGAAATTCTGAAAACTATGAACTTCTGAAAACAAAATAAGCATTAATTTTATTTTTTTTTGTTTTGCTTTGTTTTATTTTGTTTTGTTGGTGTATGAATTATTTAACAACTTAGCAGTGAGTGATTTTAGCCATTGCTAATTGAAGTGATCCATTATGTTGATTTATTGTAACTAGGAGTGTTGTCGCTTTTTAAATAAAGAAAATTGAAAAAGTTTGACAGAAGGGTTTTTGAATGAAATCTCAATAATTTTGGTTGTAATTTTGGCTAAATTTTTCAAAGAAAAATTCATAACTATGATTTATTTTATTATTTTTGAGTCATTTTCCAATTTTGCCATAGTATTCTGTTGAATTTCTTTATAGTTGGTAGAAAGTTTTTCCATTGCTTCTTTATTTTGGGAAATACTAGCATTATTTAATATCAGATGTTTCAATAACATCTATTTTTAGTATTACTAATTAGCAAACTAGCACCTATTGAAATATTGTCAGGGTTATTGTATGATTTCCAAAAGCTATTTTCCTAAAAGAACTTAATACTGGCTAGTTATTTTTTTCTTTCAGGAAAATGGCTTTTGAGAACTTGAGCACATTATTGTATTAGTATTCTATTTATTTGCGGTATTGTAATAGTATCAATAAAATGAATTTAAAATACTTCAAATCTTCGTGTTAATTATTTTTTAAACAAAAGTAAATTTGCAGCCAGAATATAATTAAGGAATTTTGAAACAGATTTGATATTTTTTAAAATTGTAAGCTTGTAAATGTAGGTCTCAGCAAAATTTTATTCTCGAGAATAAAGTACCAAACAAAAGACTTTATAAAATATTCTTGGTTGTATCAGAAGCACTTATTTTCAATGTTTAGATTGCTTAGATTATTTTGATTTTTTTTTTTTACTACAAGAAAGAATTTTGAAAGTGCATAAACTTTCGCTTAATAATTATTAAATTTTTTTTTTAAAGAAAAACTAATATTTTGCAGCTGCTGTGGCATAATCTAGTTTACCCAATTGAAGATGGTATTTCTCACAACTAGTGGGGAAATTAGGGCTCTCTACAATCTCATAAAATAATTTATATTGCATCAAAAATATTTATAGGTGATTTGTCCAAACTAATAGAAAACATCCTTAATAATTTAAATAATGAATTTAATTCCTTATACTCATACGCACTTGTGAGTTGACATTGGTGTAAAATATCAGTTTTTATTCTTTGAAAAGATCCATTTTCATTCGAAAAAACTCCTTTAGTCATTTCTAAATATTTTTCATCTCTTGTCGAAGACGAAAAATTTGGGTTAAAAGAATGTTTAAATCAATTTGGGATAGATACAGAATTTTTCAAAACACTATTTGATTATGCAAGATTTCTTAAGGTTCTTGATATACATCGTTTAAAAAGTAAAGTTGAAAGATGGGTTGATTTTCTGGTTGATGACTATTACTTCACTTTAGTAAATCACATAATTAAATTATTAGTTAATTTATTTGTTAGGAGTGGGGCCACTTTACACAAATTAGATTTATATTTTTATTATCATGGAGTTAGTCTAGACCCAGAGATCTTCTACTTATTAAAACAATGAACAATAGTTTTCACAACTCCAAGATTTATCTTTGGGTCCAATATCAATATTACGCACCAAAAGTGCTACTGCATTATTAAAAACTTTGGCAAAAAATGCTACAAAAATTAATGCATTAAGAATTAGCGAATTTGATTGTGATTATGAGCCACAATTATATCATACTCTTATTTGTTTTATTAAATTACAAGAGCAACTTAGAAAATTTAACTTAGATGGTGATGAATACTTACTACTTACAGAGTACCATAGCATCATTTCAGCCTTAGAGAGTCAAAAAATTCATTACAAAAAGTTATAATAGAAGGTTGTGCTTATAGTGCAAAGTTCAAGATATTGAAAAATTGTAAAAAATTAGAAATTCTTTATATTACATACTGCGATACTGAACTGCTGAACATATTAGTTTATAAAATCACCACTTTGGAGATAGTTAATTCCCAAATTGATGTATTAAGTATAGTACATATTTTAGAAAAGTCTAACCTATTACTACAACGATTAAGAATTAAAACTGAATATGAAATTTGTGAACAATCTTTATTGCTAAATGCGCTTAAGTCCTTCTGCCCAAACATTATATATCTTAACATTTTGAATATTAAGTTTTCTATACAACTTCTGAAGCTTATTGGAAATTTACAAAAACTTCAATTTCTCATATTATTCTTTGACGAGATGCCTAAAGAAGAAGAACTAAAAATACGAGTTATGCAATTTGCAGAAATATTACAGTTAACATTGCAATATCTTGACTTACGTGATGATATGCTGAATTTATATATTGATGTTTTGCTTAATCATTGCAATATATTTTTAAAAAAACTGTTAATTCATTCTATTTATGACAAGCAAATTGTTAAAGCAATACTAAAGCCAATTTCACAGACTAATTATTACCATTGGAGTCAGGTTAGAATTAAAGTTGTAAAAAAAAACTTCTTGGTAATATGAGTTTCAGTGAAATAGACTATTGGTAAAATAAAGTTCTTATTGATATGTGGTGCCTATGAAGTAATCCTAATTTATAAATTTAAATACCGATCTGAGTTTTTTTTAACCTTAATTTTTATATATTTATTGATGATTATTTATTATTTAAGGGGGTGATATTTATTATTTAAAAAAATCAGGTGATAAATGACACTTCCCTAATCCTTGCAAAGCCATGCAAGCTGGTATATAGTAACTGTAGTAAAAGATATAATTCTATCTACTTCAGATATCATATCATCATTCTCTTCTGAGATAGCACCTACTACTAATAACAAACTTTTTGATTCTTCTAATAAATCACTATTAGAATATGACTATAACAGTGAAAACTACTGTACAAATCCAATATTATTATTATCATCATTTTATATAAGATGGTGGCATGGTTCTTATTATGAAGTTGACTCCACACATGCTTTAACAAATTTCTTTATTATCATAGATTGCAACTCTTATCTCACCACAAACTATTAGCTCATTCTTGCAATATATACAAGAAGAATACCCTTAATTCTACACAAACTACTATATTAAAATATTTTTTAAAAAAACTTGTACTAATTACTTCTTTTCTGAAGCATATATATATCTTCCTCATAAAGAAATTTTACCAAATCATACAAACTACTACCTTCTTGAATATCTCCATAGCTATTATAAAATAGAACTTAAATTAGATTGTAACTCTTATTTACTAACTTTTATTAATGACTCTCTTTTTCAATTTATCTATAAACTCCTCAACTTCACCAAGCTTTAGCAAAAACTCATCAAATCCTTCATACCTTCTCTCAAACTAGACTACATTTTACTAGTTAATCACCATAATCTACATCTTACAATAGCTACTTACAATGTTAGAGGTTTTAATGTCATCTCTAAAAGACAAATTTGGCAAAATTTACTATATTATTAACAATATCTCTATAGCTAGTATCACTAAAAATAAAATTTCAAACAAGACCAAACTCTCTTTTTGCAATAATAATCTCTACTGGGCTAACTCTGATAGCTTTATAGAAAGAGTAACTATTATGATCTGTAACTATCTTAAGCCTATGCCTGTATAATTTCTGTATATCTCTTCTCAACTAACTCTACTAAACACAACCTTACCCAAAATACAGTCATTAACTGGATATTACAAGCTTAACAACTTAACTTACAACCTATCATCTTAGAAAATTTTAATATCATAATACTATATTTAGCTCTTTCTCCAAATTCAAACTTATTAATTTTCTACACTATTTTAATATGTTTGATATTGGTGCACATCTAAACAACACTCACTCTACTTGGTCTAACAATAGCAAATCTAGTAGAATTAACTACATCTAGACTAACACTTTTAATATAGAATTCATTCTTTCATACTACTTTGATAATTGTAAAACTAGCACTCTTAGTAACTACCTAATACTTTCTACCTCTTAAACTTTTCCCAATGCTTATAGCAAGCCTCCTCATCTTTATACTAATATTAGTTACAGAATATTTAACTACAAGGCCACCTCTAGTCAATATTGTATATAGAACAATTTTGGACAATTTTGGATATTTTTTAAAATTAAAATTACTCAAAATTTTATTAAGATAATCTATTTTAATTTTTTTATCAATAAGTCTAGCATCTAAAAAAATATATAATTATATATTTTATTGATTATTTAAACTTGGGACATAGGCTTGGACAATTTTAGACATTCTTGGACATTGGATATAGTATAGACATGTTCTATGTACATCACTGCTTCTAGTAACCAATGACTCAAGTTCTTAGAGCTCACTACATGACTAATGTTTAGAAGCCATATTTCTTTCACTACTAATACCTATGAAAATATTAATACTTTCTGGCACAAAATCTAACATTGCATTATACACACTGCTATTAAGACAATTCTTAACAGGATCTTCTGAAAATGCAGCTATAATTATAAATATACTCCACAATACATAGCACTTTATTTTGGTCTTAAAAAACTTAGATATCTTATTAAATCTTCAATAATATTAATAACAATAACTATTCTAAACTTGATCTCCCATATATTAACTCCTATATTTTTATCATTAATATATACTCAAAATACAATCTCTAACCACTAACTTTACTGAATTATAATGTTGTTTAGCTATAGCTAGAGTATGCTTATATTATCTGGAAATAAATATATCATATATATTATCTTGGACACTTACTTTGCCTTAGACAACAAATTAACCAGACTTCTAAAAGAAGATACAAAACACTTGTTTCCAAGCCTTCTCAAGCTATCAACAGTATACTTAATCAATACTAGCTAACTGTTCACTTTACAAATATCAAATTGTTAAACCAACTTGTTACTAACCCTATCCAAATTAAACAACATATCTAAACACATTTCCTTAACTGGACAGCTTACAAACCTATTAACCAAAATCTCTTCCACAACTTTTGGCAACAACATTACAACTCATGTTTCTACATTAACCCAAACTGGTATATATTTAGTATTGTTTGCAAAGAAATTTACATAGTAAAAGAGAGGTTTTTTTAAAGATATCTTAGCACCCACCAGGCCAATTTTGACGTTCTAACTGCCATTAGATGCATTTTGACAAGCTTTACAAAAGTCTTTTAAGCAAAAAAGGTGATTAACTTAGTATAAAAAAAAAGTTTATCTTGGGTGATCGCCATATTCGCACTATAGTAAATTTATATAGTAATCTGAGTTATATTTTACTATGATCATTCTTCAGTTGACTGGAGAATCATCAATTAATCGAACATATTAGAAAAATCTATACCAAGATTCTAACCAACAGACTCAATAAAGTTTTTTCTCAATATCCTATTCTTTTACTCTTCAACTATATTGCTCTACCAAGCAACAGCACCTCTATCTCTATCTATATTCTTAACAATCTAATTGAAGATGCTAACTATAATTATAAAGAAATCTGGCTACTATCCCAAGATATAAGTAAAGCTTACAACTCTGTTAATCTTGATCTACTCAAATATGTACTCTATTATCTTTCTCTCTACCAATCTATTATTAACATTTTATTAGACTTGCTTACTAATCACCAGAATCAGGCTATAACTAACTTTGGTTTAATATCTCTCTACAAGTCCAAAATAGTATCAACCAAGAAGAAACTATTACTCTCTTGCTCTGGTGGATCTATTATGATCCTCTTATTACTTACATACTGCTATTATTGCTCGTCACTTGAAACAAAAGGATATCAAGAATCTTTGTTGCATACATGCTCTTGCATATGCCTTTCATATGGGAGTTCTCCTAAAAACTCATGGGACAACTATTAAAACCACTATCAAAAAAAATCAGGCTAAAATCTATAAACAGATTTTTGACCTATTTCAAGCTTGTAGTTATAACCATATTTACCAGACAAAGAAATTTAAAGCTAGTGACTTTAATAACCTAAATGAAACCAGTTTTAATGTACTTTTACTTTTTAGTAAGAGTATAGAAGTTTAGATTTTACGGAGTAAAATCTTAAGGGGTGGAAAATATTACAAAGTAGGTTGTAACACAATGTAATATTAGCATAGCATAGTATAGATTATATTTTATAAATATATTATTATTATATTAGTTATATTTATTTAGTATTAGTTATTATTAGTTATTATATTTTATATATTAATATTTATTATAGTAGTTTTAGAAATGTCATTAGCTAGTTAACTGAGGCACAGTACTTGCACACGAGTACCTCTCAGTACCTGCACACGAGTACCTCTCAGTACCTGCACATAAGTACCTCTTAGCAGTGTTGGTAATTTTTGCGGCCAAACAATTTTTTGGGGCTGGCCAACTGGCCAACTAGCTAACGGCCATTAGCCAAAAATTTTTAATTTTGTAATATTAACCAATCATATTGCTAGTTTTTATTATATAAACTTTTGGCCATTTCAGTCAAAAAAAATTTTTCAAAAATTTGGCCACTGGCCGGCCAAATTCCTATGTGACAATACTGCCTCTCAGTACCTGCACATGAGTACCTCTCAGTATCTGCATACAAGTATCTGTCAGTACTTTCACATGAGTACTTGTCAGTACCTTCATACAAGTACCTCTCAGTACCTTCACATGGGTACTTTTCAGTACCTTTATATGGTACCTCTCAGTACCTTCACACAAGTACTTCTTAGTACCTCCACATGGGTATCTCTCAGTACCTTCATACAGTACCTCTTAGTACCTTTGCACGAGTATCTCTTAGTACCTTTTACATAGTTTAGCAGTTATACCGTTACACCTCTTATATGTAGAAAAGTTATAAAAAGGGAGCTTTTTGCCCCTTCTGCTAAAGTTAGAGTTCCCTACCTCTAGCCTTACCTAACTACCCTTATTACCCTTTTTACATTTGTATAGTGTAATATTCTCTCTTTAGGTTATCCCGATTGTAAAAGATATTATCATGAACCTGTTATTAATAAATATTATTATCTCTATAAACTGTTATTATCTTGAACTATTTGCCTCCTGCTGTGAAGTAAAAGTA
>CAJVPY010002100.1:0-17108 GCA_910591965.1 Dentiscutata erythropus | reverse complement strand
TAATATTCTCTAAAAAAATATATTAATTAAAATTTTAAAATGTTATTTTGTAAATAATTATATTTTAAAAACTTACTCTTTATAATGTTTAATAAATTTGATAAATAGTATTTGAATTTCTTTAAGTTCTTCTTTTAATAAAGTTTGATTAAGACATAATTTCGTTGCTTTAACAAAATTTGACCATCCATTTAAATATCTATAAATTTAATAAAAATTGTCATGGATTATGATGAAATCGGATCATCGTGAAATCCACGTGACCCATGATTAACGTTTTATCACATGACATTACGTAATATCCTGTAACATTCCGAATCTATATTGTACGTACGTACGTACATACTACATATCTGATATACCCGGAGTTACTACGTATATACTACGTATACCTCAGAGGTACTATATACTATGTATCAGGCATACCCCGGAGTTAGTACGTACACATGTCGTTATTAAAATTCGTATAAGAAACACCTTATCGGCAATCACGTGACGAGTTAGAATTCTAAACTTCTACTTTTATTAGAATTAAAGGTTTGCTGCTATATATTCAGTTCATATACTAGCTATAATATGGGACCCCCATAGCAAAAGGGGGGGATGGGCCAAAAAATTTGAAAATTTGTTCTTATGATAATTTTATTCTAATCAATTTGATTCTTCGAGATATTGAATTTTTTTAAAAAAAATTTTTTTGGCCCATCCCCCCTTTTGCTGTGGGGGGTCCCATATGCTGCACCAATCCCTTGATATTTAAGTCCTCAACGTTTCTTAAGAAAAAAAATTTTGTTAAAAATAAAAAAAAACTCCTATCTTAAAAAAAAACCTCCTATCTTAAAAAATCACTTTTTTAAAAAAAAAACTCTCGCTATTTTTTTTTAAAAAAACCCTGCCATTTTTTTTTTAAAAAAACCTTGCAAAAAAAAAATCGCTTTTTTTTTTAAATAAAAAATCTGCCTTTTTTTTTAAACAAAAAAATCTGCCTTTTTTTTTTAAAAAAAAAATTCTGCCCTTTTTTTTTGTCACTGTTTATTTCGCACAGCCTTGATTCGGTTAATAGGAACTTGAACGTCTTCTTCATCCATTTCAACAATTGTGGTGTGGTTGTTAGATGTAAGCGATTTAAACACACCTCATTGAGAAAAAGTTGGCTGTAGCTTTCTTTTCGAGTTTGCTTGTTCATATTGTGATCAGGTGCAATGGCAATTGAGGTTCCAGCTTCAATTGTGTTGTTAGCTGTTTTTTTCCTATATACACTACTTTGCCAATATATTCTTGCACAATACTTTACAAAAGAAGCATTTATGGATTTACAAATTTCTACTATTCGTAAAACATGTTGTTCTACGGCAGCAGCAGTATCAGCAGTAGTGGTTTCAAGAGCAGCAGTTTTGGCGGTGGTTTCAAGGGCAGCAGCTTGGGTAGTGGTGATGGGGAATCAGATGTGGTCTTGGTGGTAGTGAAGACAGTAGCTTTGGTGGTGGTATCGGAGACAGTTTCAAGAGTGGATTCTGTATTGGCGGATTTTGTGAAGACGCTATTATCCTCAGAGGCACCTGTTTAAAAATAGACATGTTTAGTATTATAATTCTAGAATCTACTAAACCTACCCTACCCTAACATCTAAACCTAACAACTAACCCTAACAACTAACTCTAACATCTAACCCAAACATCTAACCCTAACATCTAACCTTAATACCTAACTCTAATACCTAACCCTAATATAGGCTTTTAAGCCTAACCCTAATGAAATTCAACAAACCAGTTGTGCCAAGAGTGTCGTAGACACAATGCATTTTCTACCTGAATATTGCTTCATGTAGTGTATAGCCATGGGCCATGTGGACTGTTGAGTTATACGATGTGACAAATGCATCGATTACATTTATCTAGTCTTTTCTTTGCAGTTGATTACTTTGGTCCCAAAGTAATTTAGTAAAACTGCGGCCCACAGTCTGATTAAGTCACTCGATTTGACCTTGTGACTGTGGATGATGAGGCCGACCATGCCTAACCGTAATGTTGAGAGCCTTACAAATTTGCATGATTATTTCTGCAACAAATTCTTTATTGTTGTCGCTTTGAAGGACTATAGGGGGCCCAAGAATCTTGAAGACATCTTTGATAAGATGTGTTCTAACTGTGCTTACTTCTTTATTTTTTATTGAGACTGCAACTAAAAACTTGGAAAACACGCAAACGCATGTAAGCAACCACAAAAAATCGTCATTCATTTCGGCGAAATCATAGAAATCGACTAGGTCGATTTGAATATGCTGCCATGGTCCCAACGATACTACAGAGATTATATCTGTTTTTTCTTTGATGGAAGTGTTTATGCTACAAGCGGCACACTCATTTACGTATGCTTTCACTTCCCTTTGGGTAATTCCAATGTGTCTTTCCGAGATCGCCAAGAAAGTCTTATGGTATTCTCGGTAGTTTGCCTGGTCATGAAAACGTTCCAATATTAAGGTATGTATTCCTACGTCACATTTAGAGACTATGCGGTGTTTTTCAAACTTTATAACACCATCTTTACAACCAGCTTTATGTAAAGGACATTATTATCGTCAACTTCAAGAATCTTGCAACGACAGATAAAGTTGGATTTTGTGGTGGGGTGTTTTTGAACGTCGGCAGGTACAGTTTCTGACCAGAGGAATTCGACAATTGTTTGGTATTCCTCTGCTGTCTCTGGAATTTTTGGAGTTGGTGGCATGTTAAAAAAAAAAAAAAAAAAAAACCTTGACAAGGTTTTTTTTTGTATAGGTATGTTGTGTGCTATTTTTTTTTGAGGTGCTTCAGTTGCTTATCTGGTGTGGTGGTGCGGCAAGTGGTGTTTGTCTTGGAATTTAGGTGCAATACGAACTTTCTCTATATTATGTGTATAATGGGACGATGTGTTTTTTTTTTTTGTAATAATCATGATCATGTTACACGAAAGATTCCAAATCTTTTATGATCATGGGTCACGTGGATTTCACGATGATCCGATTTCATTATGATCCGCAACATAACATAAGCAATGAAAAATATCAACCAAGTTATGAGGCGATTCATAATTATTGTATAAAACTAGCACGTAGGACTCGGCGTTGCTCAGGTTCTAGTTTTTAATTTTTTCTAATTCTTAGGTTTCAACTATATTAACTCTTAGAACCTGGTATTTCTAGGTTTAAGTTTTTAATTTTTTGCTAATTCTTAAGCCTATATTAAAAATTTTTTTTTTTTTATATTGCCAAACATAGAAACTTTATTAATCATGATTTACACCTTTTTACAGAGCAATTGATATACAGTTTCTAATTACATTTGTACTACTATTACTAGTCACCCAATGTGGCATTATACTCCTTATTTTCCTATATTACTTTTCCATTAACTATTTCAAGCCAACTTCAAGCTAGAATTGGTTGGAGCAACCTACTATTACACGTCCCACCATGTAATTAGTTTCTGTAATTTCCTTCAATTAGTACATATTGACTGCCGCCATTGTGTTCGTATCTCACGCCACCTTTTGGGGTGCGGCTGTAACACAATCTGTATCTCAATTTCAACCTTCCTAATTAGTCCTCTTTAATTTTAAAATACTAACTTTAGCTTTAATTATTTTAATTTTAACTTTAAAGCTAATAAGTAAATCTTTTCTTTTAATTCTAAGTAATGTTGTAGAGAAGATTTTTCTGGGTTTAATATTGATTAGATTATTAAAATTGGCCTGGTAGATTCCAAGATATTTGAGGTTAAAGATATGAATATAAGTATTATAGACTATAATACTTTGTGTAATAGTAAATTTGTAGATCTTTATATTTATGCCTTTAACTCCAAATATCTTGGAATTCACCAAGCCAATTTTAATAGAAAAGTCTTCTCTACATGTTTACTTAGAGCTTAAAGAAATGCTTACTTATTAGGTTTGGGGTTTGGGTTAGGATTAAAGGTTAGAGGAGCATAGCAGATATTCAATTTGATTGGCTTGAAGATCACTGAGTTACACAACAAAAATTAAAATTTTTAAAGTAACTCTTACTATGAAAAACCATATTGTCAATTGGCAACTTGTAGTTTCACACAATAAAATTTTTTTTAAAATAGTTTAAAGTATTTTTTACCTCTTTGTATGTCTCTAGTAAAAAAAGATCAGTATAGATCAGTATTCCAAAAGACTTCACTTAGAGAGCAAATTTAGGCAAATTTAGACAACAAATGAGGTATAAACTTTCAAATTCAAAAAAAATTCAAGCATTATTGGCTAATTTTAGTAAAGGTTTTTTAGAAAAAGCAATGCTGCCAGACTAAATAAACTTACAAAACTTTGGCCACTTTAATGCTACTAAGGTAAGATTAATATGACTATGATAGTACAACTATAGAAAGTAGTCGACTAAGCCCAAATTTTAAAAATCATTTATCTCTAGCAACTCCAACGCCATTCATAAAGAAGTGAAAGTAAAAGATAAAAATGGTGATGAAAAAGTTAAAAAATATAAAGTTAGAGAGTTATTAGAATATTTTTGGGACTAGCGAAGTTGTATTAAATGTTAACTTGCTCAAAATATCTAACACTTTCCAATTTACTAAACCAAAGTCTAGAAAATTTATGCCAAGAAATAGAAAAACTGAAACAGCAAGTATAATTGTTAGCCAATAGGGGCCAGATATATATTATACAAACATCTTTTTAAATTAGTTGATGAACTATATGGAAAATAGAAAAAGAAGCAAGGAATAAAATCTGCTCTGACATAAGTGACAATTTAGCCTTCGTTTTTCTTAACTCTAATAGCAAAAGCATTGATCAATTAAGAAAAAGTTAACTAACAAAAAAGAGTGAGTTTTATTTGATAATCATGAAAGTAAGTTGCCATATTATTTATACTTTTTATCTTTTGTTTATGAATTAATTTTTTCTCTACTGCTTGGTTGTTAAATTAATTTTTTGGGTGATTTCTCTATCAGTTAATTTATGTTTTTGCTAATAACCCAATATTTTTTGGCAAATTTCATACTTACTTTTTCCCAGAGCAGTAGGATTTTCTGGTAAAGACCAAAAGCCTTCTTTGGCATAGTTAGGATTTTCTAACTCTTGAAGAATTTGCTCGAATTCTTGTTCTAAATTAGTTGGGTTTTTTTTGCTAATTTCTTTCTTATTACTTATTCTTTTATTTATAATTAATTTTCTCCCTTTTCCCTAACAAATAACCAACTATTATCACTAAACCAACCACCACAACTCTCCAATTATTAAAGGAAGTTTAGAATTATTGGATTGTTCATTTTTAACTAAACCACTTTGTAAAATAGTCTGTAATTGGTAAGCCTCTAAGCTAAAATTATAGGTAATTTATATGCTTTAGGTGAATATTATTGATATGTAATTGGTGTTAATAATTGTAACTATGAAACATGCATTTGCATATTTTTTAAAATCTGCTACAAAGTTTAATAGCCCCTGTGGAGTATAGCAATAGTGGTGAAAATTTTTTTTTTATCTCTGTATTTTTACTGGTATTCAATTTTTTTACAATACAAAATAACTCAACCTTAATTACATACTAGATGCAAATTCTTTAACAAGATATTATGTCATAAATTCTAGAACAAGCTAAAAATTTGCTTGTTTTCTAAAATCTCCTGATTTCATTCTATAGATCATAGTTTTTTAAAAAATATATTGCTATCTTTGGACCAAAGTTCCGAAAACAATAACATGATTCTGAAAAGTTAGGGATCTTTAAAACGAAACAGAAGAGATTTTGGGAAGTGAACAAATTTTTAGTTTGTTCCAAAATTTAAAAGAATAGCTAGAGATGTTAACATTTTAGTCTGGTTTAGTCTGGTTAATTTTGGTTCAAGTCTAGTCTGGTCTATTATAGTCTTTAGTCTTAAGACTTGACCGGTTCAGACCAGTCTAGTATTAAGACTTAGAGCAAACCAATTTTTTTTGGCTCAAACCGATTTTAAGACTAAATGTAATTTATTAGTCTAAGACTGAACTATATAACGTCTCTAAGAACAGCTATTAAAGAGCCTAAGAAACCAAAATTACCAACCAGAAAAATTGGAATTGGTGTTGAATGGATCTGGGCATTTTCTTGGATTAATTAAAATAAATTCAGAGATATCCAAAAAATGGATTTATTCTAATACTTCTTTTATCAACCAGCTCAGAAGAATTGAAATTGGTGTTGAATGGATCTAAGCATTTTCTTGAATTGATTAGAATAAATTCAGAAATATCCAAAAAGTAGATTCATTCTAACACTTCTTTTATCAACTGGCTCAGGAAATTGGGATTGGTGTTAAATAGATTTGCAAATTTTTTTGGATTTAATTGGAATGAATTCAGAAATATCTAGGAAATGAGAAAAATAAAGATTAGTATTTTATCATGATTAATTGTATAAGAAGATTGATTCTAACACTTCTTTTATCAACCGGCTAAAGAATTTCTTCTGGTCTAGATGAATTGGAATTGGTGTTGAATAGATACTATTGCTCTAGTATTTTCTTAAATTGATTGAAATTAGTACTCCAAATCAAGTCAGATCAACCTAAAAATCTGACTTGAAATCTCAAATCAGATCAGGTTTGGGTTAGAAATTTCTGACCTGAAAATTTTGGATCAGGTTTGAATCAGGTTTAGGTAAATGTCAACCTGACCCAACTTGAAAATTATTTAATTTAAAAATATACAAAATTAGCATTTTGTTTTTTTTGGTTCTAATAGCAAATATATATATATTTTTAAATAATATTTTATTAAATAAAGCCTCAAAAGGCAGTCAAGTATACACCAATCAGATTTCTTCAAACAATTAACACAAAATTGCCACTCGATTTTAATTGGTTAATGGCCGCAGATTTGCAAATTTTGGACCATATTACGTACATAATTGTTTACTAATTTTTGGCTATTATTGACTTTTGATTTTTTCATTACAAAAATAGAAATTTTTGAAAAATAATCTCACATTATGATAAAATTAATCTAGGACTAATTTTCACTTAATAGACTCTGTGATTGCATTAGTAGAACTTTGAGTAATTCTGGCTAAATTTTTTGACCATCACTCTTAGTCAATCAAAACCAAGAATCTCAATATGTAACTTGAAATTTTGACTATTAAATGAAACCACATTCTGCGCTCTAATATAAAAATTATAATTTCTAGCCTAACTTAACATATATTTTTTACTTTAAAATATTATATTTATTGAAATTGTTTGATTCATCGAAGAGATCTGAATAGTGTATATTTGTTGATATCTGATCTAATGAAATTTAAAATTCCTAGTAATAATATTATCGAACTTTGAACTAAAATATCTTAGAAATTACCTATTTAAGTTGGAAAAACTTAATTGCTAACTTTGTTTTAATATTTGCCTAAACTTTGAACAAATTTCTCAACAGCAAAATCAATAAACTTTTTTCATAAATCTATAGGATAAAAATAAAAAACCTATTATTGATTCTAAATATGCAATACATAATTCTTACTGTAGTAGCCCACTGAGTTTATGAGCATACTGCACTTAGATTTGATTAGCCAACTTCGATGATTATTGTTATATGAATTATTAAACATTTAAGAGCAAATAGAGCAATTGAATTTATTTTTTTAAAAAAATTTAATATATTAGCCTAAAATTTTGAGTTGGGTTCAGGTTAGGTTAGGTTCAGTTCGAGTTGAGGCTCTAATTCAAAAATTTTCAACCTGACCCAACCCAAAATTTTTAGGTTGGGTTCGGGTTGGCTCAAAACCTGACCTGATCTGACCTGTTCAGAGCACTAATTGGAATGAATTCAAAGATATTCAGGAAATGAATTTATTCTAACACTTCTTTTATCAACTGGCCTAGAAGAATTAGAATTGATGTTAAATGGATCCAAACATTTTCTTGAATTAATTGGAATAAATTCAGAAATATTTGGAAAATATATTTATTCTAACACTTCTTTCATTAACCAGCCCAGAAAAATTGAAATTGGTGTTGAATGAATCCAGACATTTTCTTGGATTGATTAGAATGAATTCAGAAATATCCGGGAAGTAAATTTATTCTAATATTTTTTTTATCAAGTAGCCCAGAAAATTAAAATTGGTGTTGAATAGATCTAGGTATTTTCTTGGATTGATTGAAATGAATTTAGAAAAATCTGGTAAATAAAAAAAGTGAAAGTTAGTATTTTATCTTAATTAATTATATAAGAAGGTTGATTCTAACACTTCTTTTATCAACTGGCTAAAGAATTTCTACTAGCCTGGATGTATTGAATAGACACTATTGCTCTAGGCATTTTTTTGATTTGATTAGAATGAATTCAGAGATATCCAGGAAATGAATTTATTCTAACACTTCTTCTATCAACTGGCCCGAAAGAATTGGAATTGGTGTTGAATAGATCTAGACATTTTCTTGAATTGATTAGAATAAATTCAGAAATATCTAGGAAGTGGATTCATTCTAACACTTCTTTTATCAACTAGCCCAGGAATTGGAATTGGTGTTGAATGAATTTGGGCATTTTCTTGAATTGATTAGAATAAATTTAGAAATATTCAGAAAATAAAAAAAGTAAAGGTTAGTATTTTATTTTGATTAATTGTATAATAAGATTAATTCTAATACTTCTTTTATCAACCGGCTAAAAAATTTCTACCAGCCCAAATGAATTGGAATTAGTGTTGAATAGATATTATTGCTCTAGGCATTTTCTTGGATTGATTGAAATGAATTCAGAAATATTCAGGAAATGGAAAAGTGAAAGTTAGTATTTTTATATTTATTAATTGCCTATGTTTTTAAAAGGATTCATTCTAATACTTCTTTTATCAACTAAACAAAAGAATTTCTACCGGCCTGGAAGAATTGAAATTGGTGCTGGATAGGTACTATTTACTCTGGGCATTTTCTTGGATTAATTTTGATGAATTCGGAAATACTCAGAAAATGGATTCATTCTAGCACTTCTTTTATTAACCAGCCTAGAAGAATTGGAATTGGTGTTGAATAGACACCATTTACTCCAGGCATTTTCTTGGATTTGATAAATTCAGAAACATTCAGAGAAATGGATTCATTCTAGCACTTCTTTTATTAACCAGCCAAAAAAATTTCTACTAGCTTAGAAGAATTGGAATTGGTATTGAATAAAACTATTTACTCTGGGCATTTTCTTAAATTGATTAGAATAAATTCAGAAATATCCAGAAAATAGATTTATTCTAACACTTCCTTTATCAACTAGCCAAAAAAAATGAAATTGGTGTTGAATAAATTTGGACATTTTCTTGAATTGATTAGAATGAATTTAGAAATATCTGAAAAATAGAAAAGTAAAGGTTAATATTTTTATATTTATTTAGAGCTTCGATCCTAAATTTTCTGAGCAATTCGGATAAAATCCGTATGCTCTTTAATGCATCTGGTTAGTAATTCGAATCTAGATAAATTTAAATTAATTCAGATCTAAATTCAGATTAGTAATAAAATTTCTTCAAAGTATTACCTTGAAAGAATTTTATTGATTCACCTCACAAATAAACTATTATGAGTTAATAAAATACTTTTTATTTAACGTTAAATGTAATTAGCTTGATTACATAGCGAACTTTCATTGTGTTTGGTGATTATTTCATGATTTTATTGGCCGATTGGCCAATAAAATTGTGAAATAATAGTAGAATAGCAACAGTACATGGTCTTTAAATACTAAAACACATCATTATATATATAGAAAATACCCTTAATACCTTTATTATCTCTTATAAAGAAGAAATATCAATTTTATTATTGTGAGATCAATCTATTCCATCAATAAACACATTCTTTTCACTTTTCCATACGTTTTCATTTGATGTCGTGGATGATGCTGAGATTTTGAAGGTCTCAATTAAAAAATATAAACCCTGCGAGATCAACCTATTATCTTTTGCTAATATGCCAGCCTAAATCCTAATTTATTCTAAAAAAAAAAATAAAGCCAACTCAAAAAATTTAAAAATTGCACAAATTTCAACATCTAATTTCAACATTATTTGTGATATTAAATACCAATAATTGCTAATTATCAAAGCTATCTATTGTGGAAATGTTATTAAACTTTATATGATTATTCAATACTGAACCTAAATGAAGTACATTAGCATTAGTAAAGATCAAAAATAAATAAATAAATAAAAATCTGTTTAAAAGTAAAAATAGTAAAAACATAGAAAAAATAAACATACCATTTACTTATTGTTATAAGCTACAAACATTTTGGCAAAACTAAAAAAAAAGTTTAAATTGTAAGGTAGGTATGGGTATTATGGCGCACTACCAATTATGACGCAGTTATGTTATCTCATGACCCGTTGATCAGAATTGTACGATTTTGGTACCAATCGATCCGTCTTGATGAGACAAATCGATTGGTGCCAAAATCGTACAATTCCGATCAATAGGTCACGAGATATCCTTGTTTTAATGAAATAAACAAATTTTTTAAATTATAGATATAGGCGTTTTAAAATTTCAAAAACCTTGATTGAAGATATCTTTGCAGCCACATAACCAAAATCGATGAACTTTTTTTTATTTGAATTCTATGGTTCTGTAGAATTCAAATAAAAAAAAGTTCATCGATTTTGGTTATGTGGTTGCCAAGATATCTTCGATCAAAGTTTTGGTATGAATATCAGCGCAGTTATTATTAAGTAATATAGGCATTTTAAAATTTCAAAAACTTTGATCGAAGATATCTTTGCAACTACATGACCAAAATCAATGAACTTTTTTTTATTTGAATTCTATGATTTTGTAGAATTCAAATAAAAAAAGTTCACCAATTTTGATTATGTGGTTGCCAAGATATCTTCGATCAAAGCTTTGGTATAAATATTAGTACAGTTATTATTAAGTAATATAAATGGTTTAAAATTTCAAAAACTTTGATTGAAGGTATCTTTGCAACCACATAACCAAATTGATAAACTTTTTTTTATTTGAATTCTATAGTTTTGTAGAATTCAAATAAAAAAAGTTTATCGATTTTGGTCATGTAGTTGCCAAGATATCTTCAATCAAAGTTTTGGTATAAATATCAGTGCAGTTATTATTAAGTAATATAGGCGTTTTAAAATTTCAAACACTTTGATTGAAGATATCTTTGCAACCACATGACCAAAATCAATGAACTTTTTTTTATTTGAATTTTATGATTCTGTAGAATTCAAATAAAAAAAGTTCATCGATTTTGGTCATATGGTTGCCAAGATATCTTTGATCAAAGTTTTGGTATGAATATCAGTGCAGTTATTATTAAGTAATATAGGTGTTTTAAAATTTCAAACACTTTGATCGAAGATATCTTTGCAACCATATGACCAAAATCGATGAACTTTTTTTTATTTAAATTCTATGGTTCTGTAGAATTCAAATAAAAAAAGTTCATCGATTTTGGTCATGTGTTTGCAAAGATATCTTCAATCAAAGTTTTGGTATGAATATCGGCACAGTTATTATTAAATAATATAGACATTTTAAAATTTCAAAAACTTTGATCAAAGATATCTTTGCAACCACGTGACCAAAATCGATGAACTTTTTTTTATTTGAATTCTATGGTTATTTAGAATTCAAATAAACAAAATTTCATCGATTTTGGTTATGTAGTTGCCAAGATATCTTCAATTAAAGTTTCGGTATGAATATCAGTGCAGTTATTATTAAGTAATATAAGCGTTTTAAAATTTCAAAAACTTTGATTGAAGGTATCTTTGCAACTACATGACCAAAATCGATGAACTTTTTTTTATTTGAATTCTATGGTTATTTAGAATTTAAATAAAAAAAATTTCATCAACCTTTGTTATGTAGTTGCCAAGATATCTTCAATCAAAGTTTTGGTATAAATATTGGCATAGTGATTAGTAAAATATTCACTAATAATAATTTTTAATTGTTTATAACTTGTGATACAGTAATCAGAATTGAATAATTTTGGTATCTTTCGACTTGCCTCATTGAGACGAATCAAATGGTATCGAAATCATTTAATTCTGATTGCTAGATCATGAGATATCATATGTGTGCTATAATTGGTACATGCATCTAAATTTATTAATTTTTTGGTATTTAATTTGATTTGCAATAACTTGTAATCTAGTAAACAGAATTGAATGATTTTGGTATTATTCGATTTGTCATGATGAGACGAATCAAATAGTATCAAAATTATTCATTTCCGATTGCTAAATCACATAATATTATCATTTAAAGTTAGCTACGCCATAATACCCATATCTACCTTATTAGATTATAAAGTTGATTTAGAATCAAATTTAGGTGGGTACCGTGTAAAGAGCCAGATATTTTATTAAAATTAGTAAATCAATATATATAGTTATATTCTCAGATCTTATTTAATATTACCTAAATCTTAATCATATTGCCAATGATAATCGAGAAATCATTTATTTAATTAATCTCTGATTCATCACTTTCTCATAGTATATCTATTTTTGCAAATTCAGTATTTAAAGAAATTAATATAGTAAAGTGCATTAGCTAATAAATTTCTTATATCTAGATTAGTATAATTTTCTTACAGAACGTATTAGCTAATTATTTTTTCTATTTGATCTGAGTATATAAATAAATAACTTATCTTTAAAAGTTTGCAACAATAGCTATTTAATAGATTTGGTTAACAAAACCCGGATCTGTTACATTCAACCGATTTTAAAACCTATAGTAGGCTTGGGGTTTAGTATATAGCTAAGCATTAATATTGTAGCAAGGTAAATTCTAAAGTATATATATACTTTGCATTTGTGAAGATCTAATATATGGGATCTTTTATATGATGGTAGTACTATAGTAGTGCTAAATCTGCATATGTGACTGGATGTCAACTATTTAACACACTTTGCATATTGTGTAATGGTCAAATTTAGATGTATCAAAAATTTTGGGGTGATTTACAAATCTGTGCATATGATAATTATAATGTGTCATAATAATTATAACAATTATCATTTTAAAAAGTCTGTATAAAAATATATATTGTAAATATAATTGTCATAATTAGCTATTTATAGTACCAATTATTAAATATAAGAGTAGAGACATTTATTAGGTAATTTTTTAGGGGGGAGGGTCAAAAAAATTGAAATTTTATATATAACACCTAATTAATTATATATTAAAAGCTAGGGGGGGGAGAGTAAGCCTCTGATAAAAAAAAATCAGGTAATAAATGTGCTTACTCTAACCAAAATTACAAGTTTTAAACCCAAACTGTTTATTAGATAATCATTAAACAATAACTATTTTCAAAATCAGGGCATTTCTAAGATTTGAACTTTACTTAAAAAGATAACAAGTTTGCTACTTTGCTATATTACTATACTCTAATTTTATAATTTATAATATTATAGTATTTCTTAAACTGTAGAGCAATTTTAAGCAAATTTGTCTAAAAAATTACTATAAATTTGCTTATGATTTACTTTTTTATTTGCTAAAGTGTTAGAGATGTAACAGGTATATTTATTATTATTAATTGGTGATCCACCAGTCAACCAGAGAATGATTATAGTAAAATGTGACTCAAATTACTTATAAAAATTAGAGGTTTCCAAATATGGTGTGTATGCATCTAAAACTTTTTTTATACTAAATTAATCACTTTTCTAACTTAAGAGACTTTTGTAGAGCTTGTCAAGACGCATCTAATGGTGATTAAAGCATCAAAATTGGCTTGGTGGGTGCTGAGATATCTTTAAAAAATATAATATTATAGTTTATATATACTTTTAGTAATTTACTAATAAAAATTAGGATTTGTATTAGAAGCAAAATTTTTTAAAAGCAAAAATATATAAAAATTTGAAAATTTTATAGAAAAATTTTATAATAAAAATTTTTAAAACAAGAGCTTTAAATTTTTATTACTTTAAAAATTTATAATAAATTTAAAAAATTTTTATAATAAAGTATATAGAATATATTTTAAATATACTATTGTATATATATATAAAATATATTTTAGAGATGTAGCGACTTAGTGTAGTGGTCTAGTCATTACCCTCTCCAAGTGGCAGGTCTAGAGTTCAAATCCCACAGATAATAATATTTGAAAAATAGGCTTGTGTTTCGGTTGATAGCTATGCTTATCAGTTGGATTTAGAACTAATCTGTAACTTCGGTTATACCATCTCGTAATGGAAGCTTTGGCACAATAAATCTGAGGAATCGGTATAACCAAAAACCTATTTGGAAAGTTCCGAATTGGAAATAGCAGTGATTCTTGACGGTATCACAAGAAGGCTGAATTTGAACTAGGGCCCGAGATCGAAGAACCAAGTGACCAGGTCCGCTAGTAGAGGACATACCAGCCAAACTGCTGGGTTGTCGCACCAGAGAAAAAGAATATACGCTTAGAAAGTATAGACCAAGAGGAGAGCATCCTTCAAACACCTAAAGCCTAAGCAGACTAACCTATCTGAGTTGCTAGCTAGAAGTAAGAGAGGGACCAATAAAGAATCCAGGTAAGAAGATAGCTAGAATATAGGTACTGGGGTTGTTGTGAACCTTATAAGGGCAGAAGTATGTAATAGAAGACTAATTAGAAAGATTGTATTTGAGATATGGATCGGGTTACGGCAGCACCCCAAAAGTTGGCTTGAGATACGAACCTAGTAGCAGAAATACAACAGGTACTAGTTAGAAAGAAATTACTGAATATGTAGGTAAAAACATATGTGAGACATGAACTACTCTGTTAGGTTTACCTCATGGATAGACTAGACTCAATACGGGGTTTAGTAAGTCCTAAGGTAGGTGTGAAATCTACAGGTATCACAAAATCTACTTCTGAATAGTAAGTTATATCTTGGTTAGATAGAACCACTGACAGTTGTAACTAGAGGGTTTAAATAGGTACTCTCCTAGTTGGGGTATAGGTATAGCAGATAGTGTAGAACCTTCAAGTAGACTACTTAAATAGGCACTCAAAAGGTGCATGTGTGGCTTGATGTATCTTCGTTATAATTGTATAATGTCATTTCTACTTAATAAAAAGTTCTTAGCCAAAAAGATCACCTTAATACCGAAAAAAAAAATAATATATATTTTATGTTATTAATATTTTTTACGAGGTGTAGCAATTTAATATAGTAGGCTAGTTGTCATCCTCACCAAGAGACAGGTCTAGAGTTTGAATTCTATAGACAATAAATTTGAAAAATAGGCTTGCATTATAGTAACCAAAGTACTGATTATCAAATTACAGAGACTTGTAGCTTAAGTCATACTAGAATATAATTTTGAAAAATCTGCTGGCCTTCATATTATCTAAAAAAACCCAGAATTACAGATAAATACAAACTGGTTTAGGGCAGTACAAACACATGATAAGTCCAAGATCAATAATTAAATTATCTTAATTGATGATTCTCTAGTTAACTGAAGCATGATTTTAGTAAAATGTGACTCAAATTACTATATAAATTTACTATAGTGCGAATGTGGTATTCACCCAAAATAAACTTTTTTTATACTAAGTTAATTACCTTTCTTGCTTAAGAGACTTTTGTAAAGCTTGTCAAGACGCATCTAATGGTAGTTAGAGCATCAAAAGCAGCCTAGTGAGCACTGAGATATCTTTAAAAAACCTCTCTTTTACTATGTAAATTTTTTTGCAAACAATACTATTATTTGACAAAGAAGTTTACATAGTAAAAGAAAGGTTTACCAGACTGATTTTGATACTTTAACCACCATTAGATGCATCTTGACAAGCTTTACAAAAGTCTTTTAAACAAGAAAGATGATTAACTTAGTATGAAAAAAAGTTTACCTTGGGCAAACGTCACATCGCACTATAGTAAATTTATATAGTAATCTGAGTCACATTTTATTAAAATCATGCTTTAGTTGACTGGAAGATCATCAATTAATATTATCTCTCAAAACTCTATACAAAAACTATTTTATATTTAATAATGAACTTATACTTCCATGAAAACAAAATAATATAATTAGATATCTAAAAATTTTCTTTGATAGTATTAGCTTTACCAAATATATACTAGAAAAAATCATAGAAAAAATAAAAAACTTTATCAAACTTATTTAATATAAAAAACTTCTTTCTATACAAATTTCTAGATTATTTAATACAATTCTTGCACTATTATTAGAATATCTTCTTCAAACAACTACAATTATAAATTAACAAATTACAAAACTTTTTTTTCTTATTTACTAAACAATTTAAAAAATTTTTCAAACTTTTTCTAAATACAAATAATAATATACTGACAAATTTTCTAAAGGTGTAGCAGTTTAGTGAAGTAGTCTAGTCATCATCCCACCAAGTAGCAGGTTTAGTATTCAAATTATACAGACAATATTTTCAAATATTAGAACTGTGTTATGGTTAACGAATATCTCAAAAATAGCTTGAATCTAGAATCTGTAATTTTAAATAACACTATTTAGAGTAGGAGGTGAGCTACTACAAAGAGCTAGAGTATAGCTCTGCATCTGTATACAGATAATACAAAGAAATACATTTTAGTAATTATTAGATGCAAACCTAGGATAAGTTAATACTATATAAATTTTAAAAAGCCAGAATATTTGAAAATCTGTTTAAAAGAACCTGAGTAGAGAGATAGCAAAAACTTTTAACAATGCTGCGAAATGAAACTTGAATATTACTGGTCCTAGGATATTGTTTGAACTGGATCTCTTAAGGTGAAAGATCAACCAAAATAGCTGCCAGAGTTATACTAGGAGAAAAGGATATATACTATAAAATCACATATTAGGAGTTTAGAGTTTAACAATATATAAAGCTAAAATAAACTAAACTAACTAACTGGGATCAAATATTAAGCCAAGAAGAAGAACCTAAAAGAGAAGTAAAATAAGCATTAAGATGAATATGAACCTTATAAGGGCAGAGATATGTTGGGATAACACCCAAGTACTAACTTTAGTTTAATTGATGATCCTCCAGTCAACTGAAGAATGATCATAGTAAAATGTGACTCAGATTACTATATAAATTTACTATAGTGCGAATATGGCGAT